>JAGVSP010001566.1:0-43695 GCA_022494985.1 Micrasema minimum
CTGGCAGAGCGATGACTTCACCACGGGGCACTCTTCACTGCTAGTGACCGCCGGGTTCGTTGGCAGTAATCGTCCGCAACTCCGTACACTTTTAATGTCTCCGCGTGATTAAACTCGTAATGTCTATTTATTCACTCAATGTTCGTTCACTATAACGGGTCTCTCACTTTGCGTATTTCGCGGGATCACTTTGTCTTATATTTACTTGTTTTTCACTTATTTTTATTGTTATTAATTTTCGTTCGATTTTACTGCGCGTTCGCGGTGGTTTATTATTCTCTCGGGGTTTTAAGCTCGGGATTTTACTTAGGTTTCACTTATTATTCTTCTTAATTTTTGTTTACTCTTTCTTCTATATTGCGCGTCTTCGCTACTCTCACTCTGCTCCCTGAGTGCTGACCTTTGACTTCTTCTGTCCTGCCCGAGGGGCGACCTTCGACTTCCTTCCCCGAGTGCAAATCTCCGACTGTTCTCATTCTTCTTCACATGACGCACCTCCCTCCAAGAAGTCTCTGGCCTACCAGCTCCCCTGTTTCAGGTCACGCCTCCTTAGTCCAGCCGGAAGCCATGGTTGATTGGTCCCCGGAACGATTTGTTCCTACCCTTGATCTGGTGAGGGCAGGTACCACATGGCTCCGCCCCCTTGTTTTTTTTCTTATTCCGTTTACTTGTCTCGAGCGACAAGTACCTACCTATTTTAAAGTTCCCTAGGTCCATGGTCTATATTACGCTAGCTATCTTAAATTCCTATTTCTCTTAATTAATCGATTAAAATTAGACTACTTATACAAGTAGGTATAAAGTTGTACAAAACATTATTCTGTATAACAAGTAATAATAATAAGTAATACTAATACTAAGTAATTCACCTAGATAATAATCGATTACAAGTTCCATATGTGTAAATAGTTAATTATAAAAGTAATCTTAAGTACCTAGGTATTGATCACCTATATCTTTATAGTTAGGTATTTATTTATTTAATTTTACTTAAGCTTTCCCCATTAAGGGATGATAATACATATTTTTATTAATTTCTGTGGTTACAAGTTAAGTAATCGTTTCCTTTAAATATATTTTTTTCTCTAATATGTCTCGAACGGGCGGGTGATAAATCAAGTACCTACATTAGTTACCTCTATACTTGGCCGTTTTTTTTAACATGTGCAGCTTTCGAAAGACAATAAATCCTGCTATTTGACGCCTTTTGACAGATGCTTCGAGGTACGGGTGGCCGTTGCTAATTTTTTTGTTTGTCTCTAACTTATTTCCTGGCAACTATCCATAACTTAACTAATTTATTGTTTTACCTAATTCTAAAGGATATACGATCCGTCCGGTGGACATTTATTTAGGGAGGTCTATGGGATAACTTATTATTGGCACCACTCGGTCCCAGGCTTCAAAATGTGTTTTTTTCTAACACATCAAGTTTTTATTAAAATTAAATTTTTGCTTTATAAATTATTTGTTAATTCTTTCAGATTCCAAGAAACGGTTGGGGAAATTGATGATAAACAAAAATTTACTTTGATAGATGAAGATGGATCGGATTTCAAAGTCTCTTCGTACATTTCCTCTAAACTACTTTCTATTGAAAACAAGGAAAACTTTCACACTTGCTTTGTTTGCCACAAAATATTTTGTATCCCAAATTCGTTTACTAGTCATTTACAGCATTGTAAAAACAAAGTAAACTACAAGTGCCGTAAATGTAACACCAAGTTTGTATCTAAAGGCTTACTACACACACACTTAACATCTTGTCTCGACTTTTACTGTTGCCACTGCAAAAAACAATTTGTCAGCCAGGCATCACTTAAGATTCACTTCCTGTCTAAACACTTTCTAGACAATGGTATGTTTCGAGAAAATAAACACAGCTTTACATGTGAATTGTGCTCAGGTGAGTTTTACGATTCTGTGAATAACATTCATGCGAATTTCTCAAAATATAAAAATATAATTTGCAACATCTGTAAAAAAATTGAAACTGGCAGATTGCAAGATATAAAAGTTGAACTATTGTCGGATACATCGCAGCCAAGCCAAGATAATAGTCCCCCCAGTCCAACTCCCGATGTGTCTGCTGCGAAATACATCCATGGAAAAATGAAAAATCCTTCATTCAATTTGAATGTAATCACTAAGAAAGCTACACCAGATTTTAATGCCTTAACGAAGTATGAAAACAAAATAGATTTACTGTTCAATTTAGAAATGAAGAACCTTCATGTTAAAAATACTGCTTGTCAAATTTGTGAAAAGTCAAAAGATTTTTCATCCCATTTATCCCTTCAAAGTCATATTAAAAGAATGCACTGTTTGCAGAAAGTACTAGAAGCTCCTAAAGATAAGTCATGTGCATATTGTACTATGAAAGGAAATTCTTTTAAAAAAATGGGAAATCACTTTTACTATTATCACATTCCACATCTGAAATGTGATCATTGCGATGAATTATTTTGTAGAAGTATTGGAAGATCTAGTCACATGAGGCAAGCACATCCTAAGGTTGCAAATGTCTGCTTTTACTGTCAATTTGAGTATTCTAATATTTCTGCAAAAGAAATAGATAAACATATCTATTGGCACAGAATGGAGGAAAAATTAAAGTGCCCCGAGTGTAATAAAGAAATCATAGGAAGAATGAAGTTTAAAACTCATCTACGGTTTCACAAACGTCAGTCAGAGGAGCCAAGACTTTGTGTATACTGTGGAAAATTGGTTAAAGCTTTATATAGTCATATTAACTCGAAACACATAGAAGGAAAGAAGCTGTGTGTAACTTGTGGTAAATTACTCACAAAGAAGGGTTATTACAACCACTTGAAAACCCACAGGCCCCCCAAAACGAGGAAGTGCCCGGTCTGTGAAAAGTCATTCAAGAATGATAAGTGTCTATTTCAGCATCGGAGATATGTTCACGAAAAACATCTTTATATACCGTGCAATTATTGCTTTGAGAGATTTCCTTTCCGTCATGTATTAACCAGACACATTAAGAAGTGTCATCCAGAATATGCGAATCCTCCATTGCAAATAATACCTCGTAAATATCAACTACTTCTCCCCCCGACAGTGAGGCCTGCTTTTTCTTGTCATCTATGTGCTGAGGTATTCAAAACGCAAATACAACTTACAAACCATTTAAGAATTCACCATGGAATTATTGAAAAAACCTTCGAGTGTCAGTATTGCTGTGCAAGATTCGCAGGGAAAAATTCCCTAGAAGATCACATGGGTATACATGCAGGAGAGCACCCATTTGAGTGCAAAGTGCGCGGCCAGCGCTTCCGGCAGGTGGGAGATCGCAGGCGCCACCAAGAGAAGCATGGCATCTCCTTGCCCAGGGAACAACGTATATTCCGGAAGAAACACCATAATTTCCCTCCTACGGAAATAGCGCAACAAATAGTCGAGGCTGTCGGCAGGAAGAAGCGAGCCGGTGGTAAAAGTGTCCCTCGAGGTTTGCAGTACGATATCCCGAGCAGTACGAGATATGAACAAGAAAGAGAAGTGGAGAAACATGGTGGGCAGTTCCAACAAAATGAAATTTCTGATTTGGAAGTACAAGAAATGCTAGTCCAAAGGCGTATCATTGAGAAGAAGAATAGTGGAAAAGTCTCCAGAGAACATATTCTGCGGGATATGCCTGATCTGTTCTAATTCTAATTCTAATGCAAATATAAATATGTATATTCTATTAGTGTTTTTTAAATCTGTTATATTGACCATCTTAATTTCACCTCAGTACTACATAATAATATATCATTGCAACCTACTACTACTTTCCCTTATCCGCACCCAATGATGCATTGGGCACTGCATCGGATCTTGATCATTTTATTACATGAAGTACCAGTCCAAGGTATCACACAAGAAATGTTAAAAGGAAAGTCACATGTAAATAAACATTTCATGTTGACCCCTTACGGGAATCGAACCCGCGACCTCATGCACGGTAGCCAAATGCGTTACCGCTATGCTACGAGGCGGACATTGAAACCACTCCATTAATAAATACATTGTTACAATTTGACATCTCAACAGAGATGAGAAGTTTGGAAGGGAACATGGATATCTAGCCGTTTACAGGGCTTATGACCTGTCATTGGCTGGGTTTAGTGGCCACTTGATGTATTACAACATTCCCCATTTCACCTAGTATTTGATATCCATATCTGCCAATTATCAGAACTTGTATAAATACAGTGAAATGGCGCGACGCTTCACATGTGAACACTCTCTGTCATCCATTGAGAAAATTGCCAAGCATTTTAGCAGAAACCTTTATGATTGCAAGTGAGATTCTTACCGAATTTTATCACCTACTAGGAAACGCCCGAAGATGACTCTTCAATTTGTTATGTGTCTATATACTTGTAGACAAAAACTGGATTTCACCCATTACGGGCTAATAATTACAATTTGACATATCAACAGAGACGAGAAGTTTGGAAGGGAATATAAACCTCTAGGCGTTTACAGTTTTTGTCTACAAGTTTGGACACTCTCAGAATGTTGTTTATAAAAACATTGTTGTTTAAAGTTTCCTATAAAGCTTTAAAAGTTGCAATGATAAGAATGAGCCAGATTGGTATTGTAAAATATGAAATGTTTTAGTTTTTGTTTTGTTACCAATCTGTTGTCAATATCAAGAGGTCTGTTGGAACAGTATATTGTGTACTCTTATTGTATTATTTATTGTTTTGTCCTTTATTTTGTGAGATAACATGTTCAATTTAAAATAAAATACTTTTTACTCTCACCACTTCATCCATCTTCATGTGTACTTATTAACGCGTCGATTGAGTTCTTTTCAAGATTTTAGTCCGAAGATGTATTCATTAGATGAATATTGAAATAACAAAAGAAAAATCTGATTAACATCTGAATTTGTTGCGTATTTCAGATTTCACAAAGACACACTCCGGGACAAAAAACAATTCACTTTGGTGGATGAAGATGGAGTGGATTTTAAACTTTCTCCATATGTTTCCTCGAAACTGCTTACTCTCCATAACAAGAAAAACTTCCACCCCTGTTTCACATGCCACAAGATATTTTGTACCCCATTGTTGTTTTCTTGTCACCTACAGTATTGTAAGATCAAGACAAATTGTGCCACAAAGTGCCACAAGTGTCAGGTGCTCTTTCCTTCTAAAAACTTAGTGTCGACACATCTCCAACACTGTTTACCCCTTTTCTGCTGGCATTGCAAGAAACAGTTTGTCAGTCAGGGAACATTGAAAGTTCATTTTTTGACAAGACATCTCCAAGACAACAATTTGTTCAAAGAAAGTAAGCATGACTTTACTTGTGATAATTGTTTTGTGATGTTTTACGACTCTGTGCCAAATATAAATGAATGTTTCATCAAATTTGCAAATATACTCTGCGGTATTTGTAAAGAAATGAAAAATTGTGTATTGCCAGTAACTTCGAAAGTTACTACATCAGGACCAGTTATGGTCATTACACCAATGTTATACAAGAGTACACATTCTAAGCAATTGAAAACTATTTGTAATGATATATCCTATAGTATAGATGGTAACACTCCTCTGGCCATATGTGAAAAAATCAATCAAAAAAATGTTTGTAATAATGAACAACTACATAAAAATGTAAGTGCTGATTCAAATGCCTTGTTAGTGCATGAGAGTAAAATAGACTCACTGTTTAGTTTGCGACAAAGACAGTTTTTTTTAAAAAACAGCATTTGTCAAATTTGCGACAAATCAAAATGTTATAAAACTAGTCAAAATCTCTATTCGCATATGAGAAGACATCGTTTATCTTGTTTACTGAGTGCTCCTAAAAACATATCTTGCAATTATTGTGCTACAAAGTCACGCTCAATGCGTGAAACTGGTAATCACATTTACAATAATCACATAGCATATCTCAAGTGTGAATATTGTGATCAAATATTTTGTAACCCAAACTCAAGAAGATGTCACGTAAAGAATGTTCATCCTGAGTTTGCACACATCTGTGTATATTGTCCATTAGCACTTACAAATGTTACTCGTCAAGAAAAGAAAAGGCACAAGACTTGGCATTTGTTAATGGAACCAGTTAAATGCGATGAGTGCAATAAAGTATTCATCGGACGAATCAAACTTAGAAACCATAAACCGCAGCACAAAATTACAGCAAGAGCACCTAAACTTTGCATTATCTGTGGAAAATTTGTGAAACATATTAACACACATGTCAGGGTATACCATAAAGGAGGGGTCAGGCTTTGTGTTGTTTGTGGAAAAAGTATTTCCCTACCAAAATTTAAAACTCACCAACGAAAATGTAAAAATCTTCCTCCAAAATATCGGAAACCTTGCAAACCTAAACCAAAAGCTTGCTTGTACTGCAACAAAATATTTGGTTCTTCTAAGGCAGAATTCCAGCATCGCAGAATCGTTCATGAAAAGCATCTCCATTTATTGTGTAAATTCTGTCCAAGATCTTTTCCTTTCCCCTTTGAAGTAAACAGACATGTTAAAAAATCCCATCCAGAATTTATTTCTGACCCAGTACCGTGGCTTGGCCGTGTTTCTGATCTACCACCACAAAAAATTCTAAAGAAAAGTATAACCGCAACTATTCCATGCAACCATTGTACCCAACTGCTCAAAACTCAAGTGCAGCTCACAAATCATTTACGAGTTAACCATGGAATCGTGGAAAGGATCTTTGAGTGCGAGTATTGCTCCGACACATTCGTAAGGAAGGATGCCTTAGAAGCTCACGTACGTATACATGCAGGGGAACACCCATTCGAGTGCAAAGTGTGCGGCCAGCGCTTTCGGCAGGTGGGAGATTGCAGGCGCCACCAAGAGAAGCATGGCATCTCCTTGCCCAGGGAACAGCGTATATACAGGAAGAAAACCGCTACCCGACACCATGATTTCCCTTGTGTAGAATCAGTGCAACAAACAGCTATAGCTATTGGTAAAAAGAAGCCAGCTGGTAGTAAAATTGTACCACAAAGTTTCCAGGATGATATCCCAGAGCTGGATTATGAACAGGAAATTGAAGAAGAAAAAGAATTTGAACAAAAGAAACCCAATAATAATCAAGGTTCCCAACAGTCTTCCCGTGCTTTCTATGACCTAGAAAATATTAAAGAACCGGAAAGTAATATAGATTATAGTAGAAAAATGCATGCTGGAGGAAAAGTTTCTCAACAGTATTTTCAGCTTGATAAAATCCCAAATCTGGAAACAGTGCAGGAAATAGGAAGAGATAAACATGCTAGTAGAAAGAAAAGTGATGGAAATGTTTTTGGACAGTACGTACATGGTACTCATGACGATAATAAAATGAAGAATCGTGTTAAAAAGAAACAGGGTGATGACTTCCGACAACCATTCTACCGTGATATGCCTAACTTGTAAACCATACAAAAATATGCAATCTTCCATATATAACTTTAATTGATCCATAATATGGACTCTTTGTATTTTCTCTGTATCATTTTCTTTATATGTGTATTATTGTTTGTAACCATTTGTACCAATGCAGGATCCTATGCACCATTGGAAAGTAGTAGTAATTATCGAAACTGTTTCATTCTACTGTAAATAAATCTATTTATTGTATTAATAATAATAAGGTTACCATATTTTCTCTACCAAAAAATTGAGACCTTTCCAATTTTGGCAGCAAAAAACCAAATGATTTGATTTAATATTGATAATATTAAAAAAAAATGGAAAATTGTCCAGAAATCTTTTAATGCTTTATTAAAAAAAAAAAAAATTATTCACCGTAGTTTTATTGAAAAGAAATGTTATTTGCAATACATACAAAAAAAAATTTAAATTGTTTTGTAATATAAATTGAATAAAATGATATGTGGAGATATTGATAGAGCTTACTGTTTTGGGAGTTTGTTTGCCATCTTTACTCATTTATATAAGCACATAAATGATAATTACTGCCAAATCCTAAGCTAAATTGTACATGCATTAGTATTGGAAATTAAAAAAATGATTGTATTTACGGCTTTTAATTTATTGATCCCTTTGCACCTATTAAATTCCTAGACAAATTAAATAAATATTTTTTCAGATCATTCTGATACGTCCTTAAAAAAACCTTCCTCTCCAATTCAACTGAATTTCATGATTTGGAATAATCATTAATAATAAGAGAAAGTTCAAGGTTTGGTGGCTTCGAGAGTTGTTGATACATTTTGTTGAAGGATTGTGGTTTGGGAAGATAACTGGAATTGTGGAGCGTTTACTCAAAGTGAATCAAATCACATTTAAAACAAATAAAATTTTACAGTAGGAACTTTTTAAACCATGAAATAGTTTTGTATTCATTATAGCGAAAAATAATTCATGAGGTTATGGTTTCAAACTGGTCAGATTTTTCTACCTTTTGATTGGATATAAATAGTAACACAACACTTTTTTAGAAATAATTTTTTTTTTAACTGAAAAATATGGTTTGTTTGATGTAGTTTGAAATAAATAAATCAATATAATTCAATAAAATTTATTAACATTTTGATGAATACTTAATAATCTTAAATTTCTATAATTGCATTATGAAATGTAATAAGAGGGTTTCATTATAAAACATCTACATATATTAATTTATTTATAAAAATACATGTTATATGAATTAGGTGTTCAAAACATAATTTTCAATAGTTATTAACTTATCACATTCATTAGGAATAGATAGAATATACAAATAACATAATACCAGTCACAAGAATCAGTAGTTCGCATCAGTATACCAGCTCCACAATTTCTGACGGGGCGACAGAAAAATAAGCTATTGAAATATAAGTCAGATCTCCTTCAGTGTTGCAGTGCCTTGGCGATTCTAACATATCTCTGTATAAACGCCTAGAATATTGCAGGAAAATGATTCCCATCAATATTAATATTTCAATTTGCAATATTTAACCCTTTACAAGACACAATGCGTAAGACTTTGCATTTAAATTGCAGTAAATGTCTAAGCATATTTCAATTATTCTATTCAAAATATTTTCAATTGCATAATACATGTTATGTAGAATTTTGTATGCCTTTGTGTTTAATACATACAATAACATTATCGCAATTGTCAATATAGGTGCTTTTCAAGGGGTCAATATGGCATATAAAAATTGTAGTGTCCAAGGAACAAGGCCGTCTGGACATCAGCCAACAAGGTGAAACAGCTTGACAACTGAACTGTCTTCACTGTCAGTGCCTGCAGTCTGCAATGCACAGGAGCGCCTCTCCTGGGCGTGGAGGGAGACTCCACGGGTGAGCCACGCCGTCTGGACATCAGCCAACAAGGTGAAACAGCTTGACAACTGAACTGTCCTCACTGTCAGTGCCTGCAGTCTGCACAGCACAGGAGCGCCTCTCCTGGGCGTGGAGGGAGACTCCACGGGTGAGCCACGCCGTCTGGACATCAGCCAACAAGGTGAAACAGCTTGACAACTGAACTGTCCTCACTGTCAGTGCCTGCAGTCTGCACAGCACAGGAGCGCCTCTCTGGGCGTGGAGGGAGACTCCACGGGTGAGACCCACGCCGTCTGGACATCAGCCAACAAGGTGAAACAGCTTGACAACTGAACTGTCCTCACTGTCAGTGCCTGCAGTCTGCACAGCACAGGAGCGCCTCTCCTGGGCGTGGAGGGAGACTCCCAGGGTGAGCCACGCCGTCTGGACATCAGCCAACAAGGTGAGCTTGACAACTGAACTGTCCTCACTGTCAGTGCCTGCAGTCTGCACAGCACAGGAGCGCCTCTCCTGGGCGTGGAGGGAGACTCACACGGGTGAGCCACGCCGTCTGGACATCAGCCAACAAGGTGAAACAGCTTGACAACTGAACTGTCCTCACTGTCAGTGCCTGCAGTCTGCACAGCACAGGAGCGCCTCTCCTGGGCGTGGAGGGAGACTCCACGGGTGAGCCACGCCGTCTGGACATCAGCCAACAAGGTGAAACAGCTTGACAACTGAACTGTCCTCACTGTCAGTGCCTGCAGTCTGCACAGCACAGGAGCGCCTCTCCTGGGCGTGGAGGGAGACTCCACGGGTGAGCCACGCCGTCTGGACATCAGCCAACAAGGTGAAACAGCTTGACAACTGAACTGTCCTCACTGTCAGTGCCTGCAGTCTGCACAGCACAGGAGCGCCTCTCCTGGGCGTGGAGGGAGACTCCACGGGTGAGCCACGCCCGGAGTTGGGACAGGTGACCATCCTCAGTCACGAGGAATGGATTTGAGAGAGATGAATTATTATAAAACTGCCCACTAATAAATAATCGCCTTGCCTTTGTGTAAAAAAATATCAAGATAAACTGCACTTGGGAAGGAAGTATTAAGTTTATGAAATCTTAAAAGATAAAAGTGTAAAACAATTATATTATCATGCACAATATTCCTAATAAATACATTCTACTTTAAAAGTAATATCAAAATTTAAAAAATTAGATGTAACCAAAAATCACAGCATACATATTGTTACTAGTAACTACACCATTATATCGTCGCTTACATTATAACAGAGAAAATAGGTTTCTGTAAAAATTGTGTGTAGTAATTTAGCAATATACTTTTTAAATTTTATTTTAAGTTCCTATAACATGCTTTAATAATTTATTTTCGGATCATGCACACATATAATATATGAAATATTGCCTTCGTTAAATTTAAGCGTCGACAATTTGAGTTTATTATCTCTGCATATTTTTATTATTGAACCTCCTTGAGATATTCAGTTTTATAGTGTAAATGTTAATAAATTAATATTATCTCTTATTAAGCCTCTTTGCGTAATATTTTGTTTTCTCTCGATTGCAAAGTGGATTTTGTTAAAAATATCCCTATAGTTTATTTCCTTATTTGACTAATTGAATTGCCACAATAGAATAATTACATTTAACACGAATATTGTATGATTATGTTATTAAATTTCATTATTACACCAGTTGCTCGATCACAGATCAGTACCGACTCGGTAATAAGCGACGTGATAACGATTTCTTACCCATGAATGTTTAACGTTTTCGCGATCACAATGGAACACGCGTTAAAAGTTATCGATCGGGATTATTAAACGAGCGCATACTAGTCGCGAGCCATTTCCCGAGATATATCTTATTCGCACAAATCTTCATTCAATCTTTATTTATAATTTAGCCGGTTTTCGGCAAGCCAAATATTGAGAAAAGCAGTCGAAATAATAAAAAATCAGACAAGCGCGATGATTTGACGTTTGACGTAAGGCCGCAGATATCTTAAATAATAATAAATTTAAATATAGTACATTACAATTGAAATCTCGACAGAGACGAGAAATTTAGAAGGGAACATGGATATCTAGCCGTTTACAGGGCTTATGATCTGTCATTGGCTGGGTTAAGTGGCCACTAGATGTATTGCAACATTCCCAATTTTGCCTAGTATTTGATATCCATATTGCCAATTATCAGAACAGTGAATATATACAGTGAAATGGCACGACGCTTCACATGTGAAAACTTTCGGCCGTCCATTGAAAAAATTGCTAAGCACTTTACCAGAAACCTTATGTTTGTTTGTTTGTACATTTTTATTTAGCTATAAAAAAAATTTCTTACAGCTAATATATTACATTTTTTTTGTTTTTTTTAAAGTGAGATTATTACCTACCGAATTATATCACCTACTAGAAAACACCTGAAGACGACTCTTTAATTTGCTGTGCTTATAACTTTTACCTTTTTCTATAAACTTGTCGACAAGTATTTAGACACACTCCAAGTGTTGTTTATATTATAGTACAAATCACTTGCACAACGAAATCATAATATTTATAATTTTTACTGTAATTTTCATAATTAAATTTGTCCAATTAAATCATTATTCTTTTTGTTTTTTTATTGCAATCTAAAAAAATGGAAAAAGAACATAATATTATTACATATGAATTATTATTACGGTTAACACTTACCTAGCTAGAAGGATTAACTATTTTTGGTGCTGTTTTTTTTTTCCAAAATACATAACAATTATGACTTAAGTTGGTCACACAATACAGACCTAATACATCTAAACAATACATATTATATTATATGTCACTGAATTTCGATATACACATATTTACATTATATTTATTTTATGCTTATTTATTATACCTATGGAAAAAAAACAGCAAAAATATTGAATGTTAGGTACCCGGTAAGAAGCATTGTGGCGTATGTATCATACGTCCAATCAAAGGCCGTTAACTGCAGTACTGGTATTACAGAAATATCGACCTTATCTTTTATGTAGATAAGGCTTATATTTCCGAAATACCAGCCCTGCAGTTAACGGCCTTTGGTGATTGGAAGTACGTTATATACGCCACAATACTTCTTACCGGAAGAATTGTAATAACAAATTGATGGATTGTTTCTAGCTGTGCATCGTTTGAAACAAATCTTGGCATTTTTCAAGACACCTGTATATGATTTATTTTTTACGTTTTCAATGGCGAGTTTTGAAATTCAATGACACATTTTGTCACTCTATACTTAATCTTTTGGCCGTGAAGAGTTAGAAATGGTTTGTATAAAATATATTATGACAGTGGATAATCTATTTTTAGTACTAAATACTTAGACAACCGCAGCTATATGTAAAATATAGGTCTTTAATTATTATTAATCTGTCAAATTCATATGTCTGTATACACTCCGAAAATTGTCCTAAGCACACAAAGAAATAATGTCACAGCGACATTTGAGTTTTGATTAAAAAAATTTAAGTTATTTTCAGGAACTCTCGAGCGTACAAGAATGAAACGCCGTTGCAAGTTTTAACACATACGATAGAAGCTAGATTATCTGAGCTAACAGAGGATGTGGGTAGTCCGGATAGTCAACCTGATAAACTACATATTATCTTCTCGATAGTAATAAATCCAAGATGGTTGAGGTGTCGATGCCACATGCCACATTTGTAAATGAAGGCATACTGAAAAAAGCAGATTTTAACATGCAACAATACATGATACACAAACCGCAATGTGAGAATGCAAGTGTCATTTTAAAATTTTAAATTTGTTGGGAAAATGATCGTTATAGCATAGCACTCATATTCTACTATGTTATTAAAATATTAGAGTGCATGTTCACATTGCAAAGTAGTCACTTAGGATATTTAGTAATCCAGGGCAGCGCTGATATCACCAATACATTTACATATAACTATATGGAGATACAAAGAGACTTGTATCTACATGTAAATATTATATTGGTAATTCCAGTGCTGATTGTACTGTAGTTTCATGTTTCAAAGAAGTTTAACACTTCGGGTTATTTTTATCTTTGAAATACCCATTAGGATTTTTCAAATATGCTCGGAGAATAGCAATACGGTGTGTGCGGTGGGCGAGGTCCCCAGGGGGGGAGAGTGGAGCAGCTACGCGGCCGGCTCATCCCGCTGCAGCGAGCCGCTGGGGGAGCCGCCCTCGTTGATGAGGCGCTGTCGCTCCCGGTACATGGACACGCGCACGTTCTCCAGCTGGTGGTACCGGCACAGCTTCAGCATGGCGAACACCGACAGCCCCACCCACGTGGCGAATGAGCCCCATGCTCCAAACTACAAATATTACCATTTTTAGGTTCAATAATCTGTCTAAAGTGGAATTAGGAATATGATCCTGGATTAAGAATATGTAAAACCTATCTGTGCTTGTGACTAGAGATAATTCAGATTTTTACAAAAATTATGCTTTATATAATAAACCATTTAATCATATGTAAGGCGAGGCAAGGCAGGGTTGATATTTTACAATTACTCATAATATAA
Organism: Micrasema minimum; assembly: GCA_022494985.1. Taxonomy (NCBI): domain Eukaryota; kingdom Metazoa; phylum Arthropoda; class Insecta; order Trichoptera; family Brachycentridae; genus Micrasema; species Micrasema minimum. The sequence goes on from JAGVSP010001566.1 coordinate 13,799, forward strand.
ATTAGACTTGTAACAAATATCACACCAAAGATTTCTGCCAACTTCGTGCAAACATCTGAGTATGATTGAACCTTTAGTTTATTTTACCACCTCGAGAGGCTCAAAGTCCGAGGAGAATACCCTGGCTTGACAAATATAACATTTTTATTTCTATGTTCTCACTTGATTGTAAATTGTTTAATCAACCAATGTACTGATGTGTTCAATAATTGTACTTGAACACCGTTCAGAACTGAAGGCAAATAAATAATGTTTTTAATATTTTTTGTTATAAATATAGGCACAAAAAATTGTTTGAACATGTGCCCTTTTACATGATGATTGGAATGGAATGTTAATTGTTTGAACATGTGCCCTTTTACATGATGATTGGAATGGAATGCTAATTGTTTGAACATGTGCCCTTTTACATGATGATTGGAATGGAATGCTAATTGTTTGAACATGTGCCCTTTTACATGATGATTGAAATGGAATGCTAATTGTTTAAACATGTGCCCTTTTACATGATGATTGGAATGGAATGCTGTAAATAGGTGTATTCATTGTAATTGTAAAATTAGTAGCTATCGGAAATGTTTTTGAAAAAAAACACATAAAATTCAGAAAAATGCATGAAATCTTTATTTGAATCGATAGTACGGTCCATATAATTTAATGTTTGAAGACAATTTCATTCAAATGTTGACCGCGGCTGCGCCTCAAATGGTCCATCCGCTTAGTCCAATTTTGGCAAACATTTTTCAACACTTTTCATACTTTTCAACATTTCGGCCGGTATCTCACGAATAAATGCTTCAATGTTGTCTTCCAATGCGTCAATCGAAGCGGGCTTGTTAGTATAGACATGAGCCTTAACATAACCCCACAAAAAAAAATCTAAAGGCGTAATAGCACGATATAGGCGGCCAATTGACCGGTCCCAAACGTGAAATAAACTGTTCACCGAACTTTCTCGTTTGAGAGGCAAGGTCAATTGGCCGCCTAGATCGTGCGATTTAACGCCTTTAGATTTTTTTGTGGGGCTATGTTAATGCTCATGTCTATACTAACAAGCCCGCTTCGATTGACGCATTGGAAGACAACATTGAAGCATTTATTCGTGAGATACCGGCCGAAATGTTGGAAAGTGTATGCCAAAATTGGACTAAGCGGATGGACCATTTGAGGCGCAGCCGCGGTCAACATTTGAATGAAATAATCTTCAAACATTAAATTATATGGACCGTACTATCGATTCAAATAAAGATTTCATGCATTTTTGTGAATTTTATGTGTTTTTTTTTTTAAACATTTCCAGTAGCTACTAAAAAAATCACCCCTCCGAATAATAGAAATCTTAGGTTTAAATCCCGCTCCTTCGCAATTCATTCCCTGCATCTACTGTACTAGAGTACAGTTAACTTGTTTAATACTTAAATCATCAAAAATTTTTTATAATGTGGGGTCATGGCATTAAGCTCCCGACGTGACTGCAACCTGTGTTGATCTATTGACGTTTAGTACCTAACTAACAATTTTAATACTTGGAATGATATAAAATCATACTTTTATAAGTAATGAGTTACCACGCAAGTGGTTCAGGTTTGATTTGATTCAACAGATATGGGATTCGGTAAAATTGCATTTTAAATAATAGTAAACAAGTTCAACAAGCTTTAAACAACGGGGGGCACAAGATTAGGCACATTAACAAATGAATTACCTGTTAGTTTGGACAGCAGAAACGATATAATCAGCATCATAGCACGACAAATATGGGTAGTTACAGTAAGCTTGTGATGCCCCAGGAAAAGTTAAACTGTCCATCAGCCTCCTGCCATTCTCCGGTAGAAAATAGAAAACAGTGGCCCCTGAAAATTAGAAAATTATATTTATTGTATGAAATCACGAGATTCACATAATACTAAGCTAAAAAATTGTCTCTCCTAATTATTTTTTTATCATTTGACAGTCATTGTCAATACTTAAATATGTAGATAGTGAAAAGATACAAAAACATAAATAGTACTTTATCAGACAGAATGCGAATGTGCGTACATACCTGGAAATCATCTTGGTGCCAGACTCATTGGCACGACGATACAGAGTGATAAAATAAAGACCAATACATAACCAGCTATTTGGCTTAGTCAACAGAACGATCGTTCAAGAGCCAAATTTATGATTCAAATTATTGATCAAAGAATTTATGCAAAATATCAATCACAACATAATACAAACACTGCTCGGAACTGTACTATTATTCTGATCGTATGACAACAACAGACTGCCACAGATAAATGGATTAAAAATTAATCATTCCTTTTAATCTATACTTGTAATCAATGAAATGTGATTAGTTTTCATGGCCCGCCTTCTCACCCTTCATTGATGGTAGGGGTAGATTACAAAAATGTTTTTCCGATTAATTTTTAGTGTGAATAAGGTAGAAGAAAGGCTCGACGAGGTAGATCACCAGCGTTCGGTGCTGAAAGCGGTCATGGGATTAGCCGATTTAAATAAAATACAATACCACCTGACAAGCTCTTTTAGGCGTACTATGATGATATTCTGATGTTAAAAACATATTATAATCCATCATAATAAACCATATTCCGCTCCCTATGGTGGAGACTCTTAATGAAATCCACAAAAAAAACTGCCCTGCTCCCCCGACGAGCCAAAGCGATCTGCTGCCAAGTCTCCCGTGCTGCCTCCCAACCAAAGTCGACGTCCAACAAATTTAAAATTTTATATTTTTTGGTCTAGCGAATTTAATTTTTCAATTAACACAATGTCAATGGACAAAATTTATAAATTAAAGAATTACTCCTGGTTTTAGGATTTAATTGGCAATTTTTTTGTTGTTTGGGGTGTTAGGTGGCAAGTTGCGTTCAGTTTTTCACTTCTCAGTAATTCTGGAAAACTCAGACCTAACTTTAATGTCATAAAATATATACCTCAACATGATCCCCTCAGAACTTCTACAAATTCAACTATTTTTTCCAATACACCGTCTACCTTTGGGGAAACCAAATTAAATACATAACAAACTCAATTCCGACAAACAACCCTTTCATCTTGCAGCACAATGGAGGCTACTAATCCAAGTAAACCTTTAGTATCTATGTTTTCATCTCACAACATGCCAGTGATTACTGTTGCTAGTGCTCTTTTATCTATGTCTTTATCTCGCAACGTGACAGTGATTACTGTTGCTAGTGCTCCTTTATCTATGTCTTTATCTCGCCACATGCAGGGACTACTACTCGATATTTTCGTATTTTTCTCCCGCCTGTAAAAGTAACCCATTTGGAGTAGGTCACACAATTTTGCATATTAAGGTATTGATATTTGGAATATTATTATTAAGCTTTTTCCCAGGGGCTGTTCCCCGTTTTTGGTGACTGTTGATCTTAGCTTGCAATTTATTCTCCAGAGATCAAACAAATAAATCATTTTCGGAAAGTTTAACACAATCGAAAAGTTACATTAAAAAGAACTACTCGTCGGTTTTATGATTATTTTTATATTATTAATGTACATTACCGACTCAGCTCTCCGACATCAGCTCAGGCTCCAGAACAAATACTCCTTGTACTTTTATATAACTAATTTTTTTTTTTTTTTTTTACAATTAATTAAACTAAGGTTGGGCGCCAGGTCATTTGTGACCAATATTAAGTACTTGGTTAATCGTGGACTATTAATTCAAGTATTTAATTAAGTTAATTGTTAATTATTCCTCAATTTAATTCTGAGAGGGAAAGGACAGATAATTAAAAAGGCGAGAGTTAATACAATAGACTATATTCTACGTAAAATTGAATACCTTAAACTACTTAATATATAAACTTAAAAAATTAACCTGACTGGACCTAGCGGACTGCGGGGTTTCTCGACGCCAGATTATGAGGTGTGAGGCGCTTTTGAAAGCGACGCTGCTGTGACGATCGTTCTTCGCGGTTGAGAGAGATGTGGACACCTCCGTACTCCTAGGCAGAGCCGATGACTTCACCACGGGGCCTCTTCACTGCTATGTGGACACGCCGTGTTCGTTGGCAGTAATCGTCCGCAACTCCGTACACTTTTAATGTCTCCGCGTGATTTAAACTCGTAATGTCTATTTATTCACTGTCAATGTTCTCGTTCACTATAAAACGTGTCTCTCACTTCGCCGTACTTTCGTGGGATCACTTTGTCTTATATTTACTTGTTTTTCACTTATTATTTATGTTATTAATTTTTCGTATCGATTTTACTGCCGTTCGCAGGTGGTGGTTTATTATTCTCTCGGGGTTTTTAAGCTCGGGATTTTACTTAGGTTTCACTTATTATTCATTCTTCAATTTTTTGTTTACCTTCTTCTTTCTATATTGCGCGTCTTCGCTACTCTCACAATCTGCTCCCTGAGTGCTGACCTTTGACTTCTTCTGTCCCTAGGGGCCCGAGGGGCGACCTTCGACTTCCTTCCCCGAGTGCAAATCTCCGGACTGTTTCTCATGGATTCCGTTTCTTATCACATGACGCACCTCCCTCCAAGAAGTCTCTGGCCTACCAGCTCCCCTGTTTCAGGTTCACGCCTCCTTAGTCCAGCGGAAGCCATGGTTGATTGGTCCCCGGAACGATTTGTTCCTACCCTTGATCTGGTGAGGGCAGGTACCACATGGCTCCGCCCCCTTGTTTTATTTCTTAATCCGTTTACTTGTCCTCGAGCGACAAGTACCTACCTATTTTAAAGTTCCCTAGGGTCCATGGGTCATAATATTAGACGCTAGCTATCTTAAATTCCTATTTCTCTTAATTAATCGATTAAAATTTAGGTCTACTTATACAAGTAGGTATAAAGTTGTACAAAAACATTATTCTGTATAACAAGTAATAATAATAAGTAATACTAATACTAAGTAATTCACCTAGATATTAATCGATTACAAGTTCCATATGGTGTAATAGTTAATTATAAAAGTAATCTTAAGTTCCTAGGGTATGTGATCACCTATATTTCTTTATAGTTAGGGTATTTATTTATTTAACTTTTTACTTAAGCTTTCCCCATTAATAGGTGATAATCAGTATTTTTTATTTAATTTCTGTGGTTTACAAGTTTAAGTGATCGTTTCCTTTAAATTATATTTTTTTTCTCTAATATGTCTCGGATCAGGGCGGTGTGATTAATCAAGTACCGTACATTAGTTACCTACTTATGACTTGGCCGGTTTTTTTTAACATGTGCAGCTTTCGAAAGACAATAAATCCTGCTATTTTGTACGCCTTTTTGACAGATGTTCGAGGTGACGGGTGGCCGTTGCTTATTTTTTTGTTTTGTCTCTAACTTTATTTTCCTGCAACTATCCATAACTTAACTAATTTATTGTTTTAACCTAATTTCTAAAGGTAACTATCGACCGTGGACAATTTCTTTAGGGAGTCTTATGGGAAAACTTATTATTGGCACCACTCGGCTCCGATAGGCTGTCAAAATGTGTTTTTTTCTAACCCTCAGTTTTTATTAAATTAAATTTTTGCTTTATAAATTATTGTAAATTTCTTTCAGAATTCCAAGAAACGTTTTTGGGAAATTGATGATAAACAAGAAATTTACTTTTGGATAGATGAGGATGGATCGATTTTCAAAGTCTCTTCGTACATTTTCATCTAAACTACTTACGATGAAAAACAAGGAATACTTTCCACACTTGCTTTGTTTTTGCCGAAAAAAATTTTGTTTCCCAAATTCGTTTACTAGTCATTTACCAGCTTTGTAAAAACAAAGTAAACTACAAGTGCCCAGTAATGTAACACCAAGTTTTGTATCTAAGGCTTCTACAACACACACTTAACATCTTGTCTCGGACTTTTACTGGTGCCACTAGCAAAGAACAATTGTCAGCCAGGCATCTCTTAAGACTTCACTTCCTGGTCTAAACACTTATCTGTTCTAGAACAATGGGTAATGTTTCGAGAAAAATAACACAGGCTTTACATGTTGAATTGTGGCTCAGGTGAGTTTTACACGATTCTGTGAATAACATTTCATGCGAATTTCTCAAAATATAAAAATATTATTTGCAACATCTGTAAAAAAATTGAAAACTGGCAGATTGCAAGATATAAAAGGTTGAACTATTGTCGGATACAATCTCAGGCCAAGCCAAGTTAATAGTCCCCCCCAGACCCAACTCCCGATGTGTCTGCTGCGAATTACATCCATGGGAAAAATAAAAATCCTTCATTCATTTTTGAATGTAATCACTAAGTAAGCTACAACCAGATTTAATGCCTTAAACGAAGTAGAATGTAAAACAAATAGATTTACTGTTCAATTAGAAATGAAGAACCTCATGTTAAAATCTGCTTGTCAAATTTGGTGAAGAAGTCAAAAGAAATTTTCACCCATTTATCCCTTCAAAGTCATATTAAAAGAATGCACTGTTTGCGAAATACTAGAAGCTCCTAAAGATAAGTCCATGTGCAATTGTACTATGAAAGGAAATTCTTTTAAAAAAATGGGAAATCACTTTACTATTAATCACATCCAATCTGCTCTCCGAAACCACATGTGATCATTTGCGATGAGAAATTATTTTGTAGAAGTATTCGAAATCTAGTCACATGAGGCAAGCACATCCTAAAGGTTGCAAATGTCCTGCTTTTACTGCAATTTGAGTATTGCTAATATTTCTGCAAAAGAAGATAGATAAACATATCTATTGGGTCAACGCAGAATGGAGGAAAAATTAAAGTGCCCCGAGTGTAATAAAGAAATCATAGGAGAGGAATGTAGTTTAAAACTCATCTACGTGTTTCACAAAACGTCAGTCAGAAGAATCCAAGACTTTGTGTTTACTGTGGAAAATTGGTTTTAGATGCTTGTATATAGTCATATAACTATTCGAAACCACATAGAAGGAAAGGAATCTGTGTGTAACTTGTGTAACATTAATCACAAAGAAGGGGTTATTACTACCACTTGAAAACCCACAGGCCCCCCAAACGAGGAGTGCGCCGTCTGTGAAAATCATTCAAGAATGATAAGTGGTCTATTTCAGCATCGGAAATTGTTCACTTAAAAGAAAAAACATCTTTATATACCGTGCCAATTATTCTTGAAGATTTCCTTTCCGTCATTATTAAAACCAACACATTAGAAGAAGTGTCATCCAGAATATGCGAATCCTCCATTGCAAATTCATTACCAATCGTGGAAAATATCAACTACTTCTCCCCCGACAGTAGAGCCTGCTTTTTCGCTTGTCATCTATGTGCTGAGTATTCAAAACGCAAATACAAGCTTACGTTACAAACCATTTAAGAAGTCACCATGGAATAAATGAAAAAACCTTCCGAGGTCAGTATTGCTGTGCAAGATTTTCGCAGGGAAAAATTCCCCTAGAAGATCACATGGTATACATGCAGGAGAGCACCCATTTGAGTTGCAAAGTGCGCGGCCAGCTGCTTATTCCCGGCAGTGTGGGAGATCTCAAGTCTTCCGACCAAGAGAAGCCTGGCATCCTCCTTGGCCCAGGAACAACGTATATTCCGGAAAGAAACACCAATAATTTCCCTACTACGAAATAGCCTACATAATTGTCGAGGCTGTCAGGCAGGAAAAGAAGCGAGCCGGTGGTAAAAGTGTGCCCTGCTAGGTTTGCAGTACGATAACCCAGCAGGTAACGAGATATGAACAAGTAAAGAGGAAGTGGGAGAAACATGTTAGTTAAGAAGAAACATGGTGGCAGTTCCAACAAAATGAAAATTTCTGATTGGAGAGTACAAGAAAGTGCAAGTCCAAAGGCTATCATTGAGAAGAAGAATAGTGGGAAAAGTCCCAGAGAACATATTCTGCGGGATTGGCCTGATTCTGTTCTATTAATTCTAAGTCTAATGCAAATATAAATATGATATTCTATATTGTTTTTTTAATCTGTTATATTGACCATCCTTAATTTCACCTCAGTACTACATAATAATATAACATATTCAACCACTACAACCTTTCCTTAGTCCGCCCCAATGATGCAAGTGGGCACGAGCATCGGGATCTTGATCATGTTTATTACCATGAATACCAGTCCTAGGTATTCCACAAGAAATGTTTTAAAAGGAAAGTCCACATGTAAATAAACATCTTCCATGTGGACCCCTTACGGGAATCGAACGCGACCTTCATGCACAGGTAGCCAAATGCGTTTTACCGCTATTCTACGAGGCGGACATTGAAACCACTCCATTTAATAAATACAACTTGTTTACAATTGACATCCTCAACAGAGGAGAGAAGTTGGAAGGGAACTAGGATATCAAGTCCGTTTACACCCAGGGCTTATGACCTGTCATTGGCTGTTTGTAAGTTGTCCAACTTGGATGTAGTTACAAACATTCCCATTTCACCTAGTATTTGATATCCTTTCCTGCCGAATTATCAGAACTTGTATAAATACATTGAAGATTGGCGCACGCGGTCACATGTTGAACAACTCTCAGGTCAGTCCGAATTAGGAAAATTGCCAGCATTTTAGCAGAAACCTTTATGATTGCAAGTGAGGATTCTTACCGAATTTTATACACTACTAGGTGAAACTCCCGAAGATGACTCTTCAATTGTTATGTGTCTATATACTTTAGACAAAAACTGGATTTTCACCCATTAATACGGTCTAGATAATTACAATTTGACATATCAACGAATAGAGACGAGAAGTTTGGAATGAAATAAAAACCTCTGAGGGTTACAGTTTTTTGTCTACAATTTTGGAAACTCTCAGAATAGGTTGGTTTATAAAACATTTGTTTGTTTAAAGTTTCCTATAAAGCTTTAAAAGGTTGCAGATGAGTAAGAATGAGGCCGTAGATTGGTATTTGTAAAATATGAAATGTTTTTAGTTTTTGTTTATGTACAATCTGTTGTCAGATATCAGAGGTCTGTTGGAACAGTATATTGTGTACTCTTATTGTATTAATTTATTGTTTTGTCCCTTTATTTTGTTAGATACAGGTCAAATTTAAGAGAATAAACTACTTTTTACTTCCTCACCAACTTCCTTCCATCTTCATGTGTACTTATAAACGCGTTCGATTGAGTTCTTTCAAGATTTTTAGTCCGAAGATGTTTCATTTAGATGAATATTGAAATAAACAAAAGAAAAATCTGATTAACATCTGAATTGTTGCGTATTTCAGAATTTCACAAGACACATCGCTACTGAACTCCGGGACAAAAACAATTCACTTTTGTGGATGAAGATGGAGGGATTTTTAAACTTTCTCCATATGTTTCCTCGAAATGCTTACTCTGCCATAGAAGGTACACGAAAAACTTCCACCCCTTTTCACTTGCCACAAGATATTTTGGGTACCCATTGTTGTTTTCTTGTCACCCTAAAACAGTTATGTGTAATATCAAGACAAATTGTGCACAAAGTGCCACAAGTGTCAGGTGCTCTTTTCCTTCTAAAAACTTAGTGTTCACCATCTCCAACACTGTTTTCGGCCTTTTCCGAGCTGGCATTGCATGAAACAGTTTGTCAGTCAGGGAACATTGAAAGTTCATTTTTTTGACAAGACCATCTCCAAGACAACAATTTTGTTCAAAGAAAGTAAGCATGACTTTGACTGTGTGATAGATTGTTTTGTGATGTTTTACGACTCTGTGCCAAATAAAAACAAATGGGGAAATTTTGGGGTTTTTTCATCAAATTTTGCAAATGAGACTCTCGGAATTGTAAGAAATGAAAAATTGTGTATTTGCATAAACTTCGAAAGTTACTACATCCAGACCAGTTATGGTCATTTACACCCATTGTTATACAAGAGTACACGACATTCTAAGCACTTGAAAACTATTTGTAATGATTTATCCCTAAATAGAGATGGTAACACCTCAGGCCTAGTGAAAATTTCAATCAAAAAATGTTTGTAATAATGAACAACTACATAAAAATGTAATGCTGATTCAAATGCCTTTTTAGTGCATGAGAGTAAAATAGACACACTGTTTTGTTGCGAACAAAGACATTTTTTTTAAAAAACCAATCATTTTTTTGTCAATTTGCGACTAATCAAAATGTTATATAATCTATCAAAATCTCTATTAACGCCATATGAGGAAGAAACATCGTTTTATTCTTGTTTACTGAGTGCTCCTAAAACATATATCTTGCAATTATTGTGCTACAAGTCACCTCAATCCGTTTTTTTTTTGAAACTGGTAATCACATTTACAATAATCACATAGCAAATCTCAAGGTGTGAATATTGTTATCAACAGTATTTCTGTACCCAAAACTCAAGAAGATGTCACGTAAAGAATGTTCATCCAGATTTGCACACTAGATCAGAGTATTTTGTCCATTAGTCACTTACAAAATGTTTCGCTTGTCAAGAAAAGGAAAAAGGCAGCAAGAAGATTGGCATTTGGTTAAATGGAACAAGTTAAGAGAATGTCGATAGTTCAGATAAAGAATCTCATCGGGACAAAAATCAAACAAAGAATCAATAAAAGACCGCAGCAAAAATTGACAGCAAGAGCACCTAAAACTTTGCATTAACTGTGTTAAAATTTGTGAACATATTAACACACATGTCAGGGGTATACCATAAAGGAGGGGTCATGCCTTTGGAGTGTGTTTTGTGGAAAAAGTAATTTTCCCTAACCAAAGTTTAAATACTCACCAACGAAAATGTATAAATCTACCTCAAAATAATCGGAATACTTGCAAACCTAAACCGAAAGTAAAGCTTGCTTGTACTGCAACAAAATGATATTGTTCTTGGTCTAGAGGGCAGAATTCCAGCATCGCAGTAATCCGTTCATGGAAAAGCATCTATCTTCATTTATTGTGTAAATTCTGTCCAAGATCTTTTTCCCTTTCCCTTTGAATTAAACAGACATGTTAAAAAATCCATCCAGTAATTTATTTCTGACCCCAGTACCGTGCTTGGGCCGTGTTTTCGATCTAACCACCACAAAAAATTCTAAAGAAAAGTATAACCGCAAACTATTCCATGCAACCATTGTACCCAACTGCTCACAACTCAAGTGCAGGCTCACAAATTCTTACGAGTTAACCTGGAATCGTGGAAAGGCATATTTGATGCGAGTATTGCTGCCGACAGACATTCGTAAGGATGGATGCCTTAGAAGCTCTAACAGTACGTATACATGCAGGGAACACCCATTCGAGGTTCAAAGTGTGGCGGACCAGCGCTTTATCGGCAGGTGGGAGATTGCAGGCGCCACCATGAGAAATGTACAGTGGCGATCTCCTTGCCCAGGAGACACGGATATTACATGATGAAAACCGCGTAACCGGCGCGACACCATGATTTCCCATTTGTATAAAATCAGTGGCTAAACAAACAGCTATAGCTATTGGTAAGAAGCCAGCCTGGTAGTAAATTTGTACCAACAAAGTTTTCCAGGAATGATATCCCAGAGCTGGAATTATGAAAACAGGAAATTGAAGAAGAAAAAGAATTTGAACAAAAAAACCAATAATATCACGGTTCCAACAGTCTTCCCCGTGCTTCTATGACCTGAAAATATTAAATGAACCGGAAAGTAAATATAGATTATAGTAGAAAAATGCATGCTGGAGGAAGAGTTTCTCAACAGTGATTTTCAGCTTGATAAAATTCCCAAATCTGGAAACAGTGCAGAAATAGGATAGATAAACCATGCAGTATAAAGAAAAGTGATGGGAAATGTTTGGACAGTACGTACATGTACTCATGAAATAAGAAAATGATGAATCGTGTTTAAAAAGTAACAGGGTGATGACTCCGACAACCATTCTTAAACGGATATGCCTAACTTGTAAACCATACAAAAATATTGCATCTTCATATTTAACTTTAATTGGATCCATAATATGGACTCTTTGATTTTCTCTGTATCATTTTCTTATATGTGTTATTATTGTTGTAACCATTTGTACCAATTGCCAGGATCCTAGCACACTTTGGAAAGTTGTATATTATCGAAACTGTTTCATTCTACTGTAAATAAATCTATTTATTGTATTAAATAAGATAATAAGGTTACCGATATTTTCTCTACCAAAAAATGAGACCTTTCCAATTTGGCAGCAAAAAACCAAATGATTCTAATCGATGCTTGCCCAAAAGATGGAAAAATACAGATATTCTGATCAAATCGATTAATGGAGACACCGTGAGAAAACTTCCATATTCTTGTGTGGAAAATGGTAGTGTTAGTGTAGTTTCATCATGTTTTTATTGTTCTTTTCTGATTGGCGTTTCATATTATGACATGTCATTGTCCTATGTTGATCAATAGTTTTTATTTTTATTTTTGATAATTTTCTGGGAAAATTGTCCAGAAAGCTTTTTAATGCTTTATTATTATCACCGTAGTTTTATTGATAAGAAATGTTATTTGCAAACATAAAAAAAAATGTTAAATTGTTTTGTAATTAATTGAATTACTGATATTGGAGATATTGATAGAGCTTACTGTTTGGAGTTTGTTTGCCATCTTTACTCGTTTTATATATGCACATAAATGATAATTACTGGGCCAAATCCTAAGCTAAACTTGTACATGGATTAGTTTTGGATATTATAAAAATGATTGGATTTACGGCTTTTAATTTATTGATCCCTTTGCACCAAATTAAATTGCCTAGACAAAATTAAATAAATTATTTTTTTTCAGATCATTCTGATACGTTCCTTCCTTCCTCCTCCAATTCAACTGAATTCCATGATTGGAAATATCATTAATAATAAGAAAAGTCAATGTTGGGATGGCTTTCGAGAGTTGTTGATACTTTTGTGAAGGATTGTGGTTTGGAAGATAACTGGAATTGTGTAGCGTTTACTCAAAGTGATCAAATCACATTAAAACAAATAAAATTTTACAGTAGGAACTTTAAACCATGAAATAGTTGTTGTATTCATTATAGCGAAATAATTCTTGAGGTTTATGGTATTCAAACTGTTCATATGTTTCTAACCTTTTGATTGGAGTTAGAATATAACACAACACTTTTTTAGAAATAATTTTTTTTTACGAAAAATATGGGTTTTGTTTGATGTAGTTTTGAAATAATTAAATCAATATAAGTTCAATAAAAATTTATTAACATTTTTGATGAATTCTTTATAAATCTAAATTGTTCTTTAATTGCATTATGAATGTAATAAGAGGTTTCGTATTATAAAACATCTACATATTTAATTATTTATAAAATACATGTTATATGAATTAGGTGTTCTAAACATAATTTTCAATAGTTATTAACTTATCACAGGTTCATATTTAGGAATAGATAGAATATACAAATACACCATAATTCAGTCACAAGAATCAGTAGTTCACACATGCAGTATACCTAGCTCCACAATTTCTGACGGGGCTAACAGAAAAATAAGCTATTGAAATATAAGTCAGATCTCCCTTCATGTTGCAGTGCCCTTGGCGATTCTAAACTTATCTCTGTATAAAACGCCTAAATATTCAGGGAAAATGAATCCCCTTCAATATTAATATTGTTCATTTGCAATATTTAAACCCTTACCAACACAATGCGTAAGACTTTGCATTTAAATTGCAGTATATGTCTACAATTTCATTTAGTTCTATCAAAAATATTTCAATTGCATTAATACGATGTTTATGTAGAAATTTTGTATGCCTGGTGGTTTAAGACATACTAATTACAGTTATCCGCAATTGTCAATAGGTGCTTTTCAAGGGGTCAAAATGGCTATAAAAAATTGTATGTCCAAGGAACAAGCCGTCTGGACATCACCAACAAGGTGAAACAGCTAGACATCTGAACTGTCTTCACTGTCAGTGCCTGCACCTGCACAGCACAGGAGCCCTCTCTGGGCGTGGAGGGGAGACTCCCACTGGTGAGCCACGCCGTCTGAATCAGCCAACAAGGTGAAACAGCATTGACAACTGAACTGTCCTCACTGTCAGTGCCTGCAGTCTGAGACGCACAGGAGCGCCTCTCCTGGGCGTGGAGGGAGACTCCACGGTGAGCCACGCCGTCTGGACATCACAGCCAACAAGGTGAAACAAGCTTGACAACTGGAATCTGTCCTCAACTGTCATGCCTGCAGTCTGCACAACACAGGAGCGCCCTCTGGGCGTTGGAGGAGACTCCAAGGGTTAGCCACGCCCGTCTGGACAGCAGCCAACAAGGTGAAACACTGACAACTGAACTGTCCTCACTGTCGAGTGCCTGCAGTCTGCACAGCACAGTTAGCGCCTCTCCGGGGCTGGAGGAGACTCCACGGTGAGCCACCAGCCTGGACATCAGCCAACAAGGTGAAACAGCTTGAACAACTGAACTGTCCTCACTGTCAGTGCCTGCAGTCTGCTACAGACGGCACAGGAGCGCCTCTCACTGGGCGTGGAGGTAGACTCCGCACGGGTGAGGCCACTGCCGTCTGGACATCACAGCCAACCAAGGTGAAACAGCTTGACACTGAACTGTCCTCACTGTAGTGCCTGCAGTTGCACAGCACAGGAGCCGCCTCTCCTGGGCGGGGAAGGGAGACTCGCACGGGTGAGCCACTCCGTCAGAATCACCAACAAGGTGAAACGAAGCTAGACAACTGAACTGTCCCTCACTGTCAGTGCTGCAGTATGCACAATTCAGCCACAGGAGCGCCCTCCCTGGCGGGAGGGAGACTCCCACGGTGGCCTACAGCCGTCTGACATCAGCCAACGAGGTGAAACAGCTTGACAACTGAACTGTCCCTCACTGTCATGCCTGCAGTCTGTCACAGCATCAGGAGCGCCCTCTCCAGGGCTTGGAGGGAGGCTCCACGGGGTGAGTCCACGCCCGGAAGTTGGACAGGTGGACCGATCCTCAGTCACGAGGAATGGATTTAGAGAGATGAATTATTATAAAACTGCCCACTAATAAATTTACCGCCTTGCCTTTAGTGTAATAAAATATCAAGATAACTGCACTTGGGAAAGGAATGTATTAAGGTTTATGAAATTCTTAAAATGATAAAAGTGTAGAAACAATTATATTATTCATGCACAATATTCCTAAAAATACATTTCAACGTTAAAAAGTAATAGTCAATATATAAAAAATTAGATGTAACCAAAAATCACAAGCATTACATATTGTACTAGTAACGTACACAAATATATTCGTACGCTTACATTATTACAAAGAAAATAAGGTTTTCTGTAAAAATTGTGGTAGTAATTTAGCAATATACTTATTAAATTTTATTTTAAGTTCCTATAACATGCTTTTAATAATTTTATTTTCGATCATGCACACATATAATATATGAAATATTGCCTTCGTTAAATATTAAGCGTCGACAATTTGAAGTTTATTATCCTCTGCATTTTTTTTATATTGAACCTCCCTTGATATATTTGAGGTTTTTATAGTTTTAAATGTTATTAAATTAATATTATCTCTTATTGAAGGCCTCTTTGCGTAATATTTTTGGTTTCCTCTCGATTGCAAAGTGGAGTTTTGTTTAAAAAATATCCCTGATAGTTTTTTTTCCTTATTGACTAATTGAAATTGCCCCTATAGATTAATAACATTTTATTACCCATGAATGTTTAACGTTTTTTCGCGATCACAATGGAACACGGCCGCTTAAAAGTTATCGATCGGGGATTATTAAACAGCGCATACTAGTCGCGAGCCATTTCCCCGAGATATATCTTATTCGCACAATCTTCATTCAATCTTTATTAATAATTTAGCCGGTTTTCGGCAAGCCAAATATTGAGAAAGCAGTCGAAATAATAAAAAATCCAGACAAAGCGCGATGATTTGAGACGTTTGACGTAAGGCCGCGCCAATATATAGCGTTGCATCGGCCCCCGCTCGCTCAGATCGGCAATGCGTCAGGCTATCGATTAAACGGTAGTGTCATGTCACTGTGATCGCTCAAATCGTTAGCTAATAGCACGTGAATAGCACAGTGCTTTTAACTACGTCGATAGTTTTCTGTTCTTGAGCTACTGAAAAGAATTATATACACAAGATACAAAAATTGAGCCACGAAAAGTGTTCTCATTAATTAATCTATATTTCATTAATCAAATGACTCAGTTCACCTGGTGAAAGTAGGTATTTATATATAGATTTTTTTATCCAAAAGTTAGCATGTAAAGTTTGCATAATCTTATTTTAATTTTCTGGTAGATATAATTTTTTTAATAAGATACATTCTATTTTTGATAAAAATATTTTAATATTAATAATAGTAGTTTGAATTGATTCCTCCCCTATAAAGGATATCTCTTAAATATAATAAATTTTAAATTATAGTAACAATTGACAATTGGGGAAATCTTCGACAGAGACGAAATTTAGAAGGGAACAGATGGATATCTAAGCCGTTTACAGGGCTTATGATCTAGTCATGTGGCTGGTTGTTAAAGTGGCCTCTAGATGTTTTGCAACATTCCCCCAATTTTGCCTATATTGATATCATATTGCCAATTATCGAACAGTGAATATATACAGTGAAATGGCAATCACGCTTCACATGTGACAAACTTTCGCCGTCCATTGAAAATATTGCTAAGTCCTTTTACCATAAACCTTATGTTTGATTGTTTGTACATTTTATTTAGCTGATAGAAAAAAAATTTCTTACAGCTAAGTATTTTACAATTTTTGTTGTTTTTTTAAAGTAAGATTATTTACCTAACCGAATTATATCACCTAATAGAAAACACCTGAAGACGACGCTTTTAATTTTGCTGTGCTTTATAACTTTTACCTTTTTCTAAAACTTGTCGACAAGTATTTAGACACCACTCCAAGTTTGTTTATATAGTAGTACAAATCACGTGCACTAACGAAATCTAATATTTATGAATTTTTACTGTAATTTTCATAATTAAATTTGTCCAATAAATCATTATATGTCTTTTTGTTTTTTTAGTGGCTATCTAAAAAAAGGAAAAAGAACATAATATTATTTACAGTGGATATTATTATTACGTTAACACTTACCTCTCGCTATAAGGATTAACTATTTTTGGTGCTGTGTTTTTTTTTTCCAAATACATACAATTATGACTTAATTGGTCAGGACAATACAGACCTAACACAATCTAAACAATACATATTTATATTATATGCCTGAGATTTCGAATATACACATATTTACATATATTTTATTTTATGCTTATTTATTATACCTATGGAAAAAAATCAGCAAAAATATTGAATGGTTAGGTACCCAGGTCCGGTATGAAGCATTGTTGCTATGTATCATACGTCCAATCAAAGGGCCGTTCACTGCTGTACTCTGGTATTACAGAAATATCGACCTATCCTTTTATTGAGATAAAGGCTTTTATTTCCGAAAACCGTGCCCTGCAGTAACTGCCTTTGGTGATGTGGAATGACGTTATAGTACGCCACAATACTTCTTACCCGAAAATTGTAATAAGCAAATTGATGATTGTTTCTAGCTGTGCATCGTTTGAAAACATATCTTGCATTTTTCAAGACAACCTGTATATATTTATTTTTTACGTTTTCAATGGCGAGTTTTTGAAATTCAATGACACATTTTGTCACTCATACTTAATCTTTTGGCCCCCGGCGGGTGAAGAGTTTAAAGAAATGGTTTGTATAAAATAATTATAGACAGTGATAATCTTTTTAGTACTAAATACGTTAGACAATCCGCACTATATGTAAAATATAGGTCTTTAATTATTATTAATCTGTCAAATTCATATTTCCTTAGACATTCCGACAATTGTCTAGCACAACAAAGAAATAATTGTCACAGCGACATTGAGTTTTGATTAAAAAAATTTAAGTTATTTTTCAGAACTCTCGAGCGTACAAGAATGAAAACGCCGTTGCAAGTTTTTTTTAACCACATACGATATGAAGCTATAATATCTGAGCTAACAGAGGATGGGGTGGTAGCCGTATAGTCAACCTGTATAAACTACATCTTATCTTCTCGAGAGTAAATGAATCCAAGATGGTTGAGGTGTCGATGCGAACATGCCCGACATTGTAAATAAGCATTACTGAAAAAGCAGATTTTAACATGCAACAATACATGATGACACAAACCGCAATGTAGAATTCAAGTGTCATTATAAAATTTTAAAATTTGTTGGGGAAAAATATGATCGTTATAGAAAAGCACATCATTTTTCTACAGGTTTAAAATATTAGAGTGCATGATCTACATGCAAAGTAACACTTAGGATATTTAGTAAACCTGGGCAGCGCTGTCTATCACACCAATACATTTACATATAACTATATGGAGATCAAAGAGACTTGTATCTACATGTAAATATTATATTGGGGTAATTCCAGTGCTGATTGTACTGTATTTCATGTTTCAAAAGAATTTAACACTTCGGCGTTATTTTTTATATTTGAAATAAGCCATTAGATTTTCAAATATGCTCGGAAGAATAGGCAATACGGTGTGAGCGGTGGGCAGGTCCCCAGGGGGTGAGAGTGAGCAGCTACGCTGCCGCTCATCCGCGCGCAGGCGCGCCGCTGGGGAGCCGGCCCTCGTTGATGAGGCGCTGTACGCTCCCGGTACAAATGGGACACGCGGCACTTCTCCCAGCTGGTGGTACCCGGCACCGCTTCAGCATGGCTAACACCGACAGCCTCCACCACCCAATGGCGAATGAGCCCCATGGCCTCCAAACTACCAAATATTACCAGTTTTAGTTCAAATAATCTGCAGAAATGGAATTAGGATATGATCCTGGATTAAGAATATGTAAAACCTATCGGCTGTGCTTGTGACTAAGATAATTCAGATTTTTACAAAAATTATGCTTATAAATTAACCATTTAATCATAATGTAAGGGCGAGTCAAGGAGTGGTTGATATTGTAACAATTATATCATAATATAAATTAGACTTGTAACAAATATCACACAAAAGATTCTGCCAACCTTCGTGCAAACATCTGATATGATTGAACCTTTAGTTTTTTTTTACCACATCGAGAGGCTCATAGCTCCTAGGAGAATACCTGAGCTTTGACAAATAATTACATTTTTATTTCAATGTTCTCACTGATTGAAAACGTTGTTTTAATCAACCAATGTACTGATGTGTTCATAATTGTACTTGATCACCGTTCAGAACTGAAGCAAATAAATAATGTTTTTAATATTTTGTTATAAAAAATGCACAAAAATATTTGTTTGAACATGTTGCCCTTTTTACATGATGATTGGAATGGAATGTTAATTTGTTTGAACAATGTGCCTTTTAACATGATGAGGAATGAATCTAATTGTTTGAACATTGCCCTTTTTACATGAATGATTGGAATGGAATGCTAATTGTTTGAACATGTGCCATTTTACATGATGAATGAAATGGAATGCTAATTGTTTAACATGTGCCCTTTACATGATGATTGGAATGGGAGCTGTATATAGGAGTATTTCATTGAATTGTAAAAGTAATAATGAACACATACCTGAGCAGTCCCGAGTTCAATGAAAAAACCAGCGGTGTCTATCCCATCGAGCTTGTCAATATCCTGACCAGCGGCTTCGTCGCACCTAAATACAGATGTTTGGACTTGTCAACTATTAACAAGAACAAAACAATTAAAAGTGATTTTTCAAATGACTTTTCAGAATGAAATGTAAAAATTAAGAGAGGATGCAGTTTGAATCATTATTTAAGAGATTGCGATAACTACACGAAGTCTCATTTACGTACTGTTGCTAAGGTCTCCAACGCATAAAAGCTTAAAATTATTTTTTTAATTTTTTTACTATAAATTCACTTTACAGTTTTACCAAGTGGGACTTACCGGGTCGTGTGTTAATAGTAGATAATAATATTTGTTGCTGTGGATACACTAGACTTGTAAACGTACTTACCACTAAACAAAGCTATAAGCACTATACTATAGGGTAATTTTTTAGTAGCTATCGGAAATGTTTTTGAAAAAAAAAAAACACATAAAATTCAGAAAAATGCATGAAATCTTTATTTAATCGATAGTACGGTCCATATAATTTAATGTTTGAAGATTATTTCATTCAAATGTTGACTCGCGGCTGCGCCTCAAATGGTCCATCCGCTTAGTCCAATTTTGGCAAACACTTTTCAACACTTTTCATACTTTTCAACATTTCGGCCGGTATCTCACGAATAAATGCTTCAATGTTGTCTTCCAATGTCGTCAATCGAAAGCGGGCTTGTTTAGTATAGACATGACCTTAACATAGCCCCCACAAAAAAAAATCTAAAGGCGTAAAGCACGATATAGGCGTTCCCAATTGACCATTGCCGCGTCCCAAACGTGGAAATAATAGTTTTATTTCACGTTTGAGGACCGGTCAATTGGCCGCCCTAGATCGTGCTATTAACGCCTTTAGATTATTTTTTTGTGGGGCTATGTTAAGGCTCATGTCTATACTAACAAGCCCGCTTCGATTGACGCATTGGAAGACAACATTGAAGCATTTATTCGTGAGATACCGGCCGAAATGTTGGAAAGTGTAAGTGCCAAAAATGAAAAGTGCTAAGCGGATGGACCAATTGAGGCATTTGCCGCAGACCGCGAAACATTTGAATGAAAATTATCTTCAAACATTAAATTATATGGAATGAATCACAAGAGAAATTTATAGTAATATAACTATTGTTCAATTGTTTAAGTTCAGACGCCGATAATAGAAATCTTAGGTTAAATCCCGCTCCTCGCTAATTGTTGCATTCCCTCATCTACTGTACTAGAGTAACAGTTAACTGTTTAATTAGCTTAAATCATCAAAAAATTTTTATAATGTGGGGTCCATGTCATTAACCTCCCCTCCCGACGGACTGCAATCCTGTGTTGATCTATTGACGTTTAGTACCTAACGAAGCAATTTTATAATACTTGGAATGATATAAAATCATTACTTTTATAAGTAATGATTTACCAACGCAAGTGGTTTCAGGTTTGATTTGATTCAACAGATTTGGGATTCGTTAAAATTGGCATTTTAAATAATAGTAAACAATCCAACAGCTTAAACCAACGTGGCACAAGAATAGGCACACAAATGAATACCTGTAGATTTGGACAGCAGAAACGATAAACAGCATCAAGCCGACAAATATGGCGTAGTTACAGTAAGCTTGTGATGCCCAGGAAACGTTAAACGTCCATACAGGGCCTCCTGCATTCTCTCCGGTTAGGAAAATATAGTAAACCGTAGGCCCCTGACAATTAGTAAATTATATTTATTGTATAAACACGAGATTCAACGATAATAGAAGCTAAAAATTGGTCTCTCCTAATTATTTTTTTATCATACAGTCAAGTCAATACTAAATATGTAAGATAGTGAAAAGATACAAGAGACATATGATAAATAGTACTGATATCAGACAGAAGCTAATGGTCGTTACTGAATTCATCTTTGTGCAGGACTCATTGCACGTGACTATACAGAGTGAGTAAAATAAGACCAATACATAACCAGCTATTTGGCTTATCAACGATAACGTTCGTTTAAAGCCTTTTTAATGATTATTTTGATATATTTGATGCCAAAAAATCAATTCACAACAACACAACACTGCGGAACTGGCATTAATCTGATCGATGACACAACGACTGCCACAGATAAATGGATTAGAATTAAACATATTCCATAAATAAACAAGTAATATGTAAGAAGATAAGTTACATAGGCCGCCATCAAGGGCGGGGCACGCCATCATTGATGGAGGGGTATATTAACAAAAAACGTTTTTCGATAATATTAGTGTGATAGGAAAGATGAAGGCTCGGACGATTAGATACTCAGCCGTTGGCTGAAAGCGTCTGGGAATAGCCCGATTTAAGTAAACTACAATACACTTGACGAGCACTTTTAGGGCGTACTATTAATGATATTGAAGATAATACATATTTATCTTCATAAGTACCGATAACCGCTCCCTATGTGCGGAGCTTATGGATGCCAAACTGCCGTCGAGGCCAAGCGATCGGCTGCACTCCCGTTCTTCCTCGCCAAGCCAAGTCCACGTCACTATTAAATTTTATATTTTTGTCTACGATTTATTGTGTCAATTAGCACATTTTGCTAGGGACAATTTATAAATTATGAATTACTTGTGTTTAGGATTTTGGCATTTTGGTGTTTGGTGTTTGGTGCAAAGTTTCAGTTCAGTTGTTCCCCACTTCTCAGTAATCTTTTGGGTATTTTTGTGTTGACGTTGTCTTATCGTTTGAACCGTGTTTGTATCCATTTCATCTAAAATCGAATAGTTGTATTCATAAGCATCGCATTAGTGACATTGTATGCTGTTAAATGAACATAAAAAATAGCGGCAAAATTAGTTAGATGTAGTCTAGAGACCTTAGACCATTGAATTAGTTATAAAGCGTTCCGCATTATGTGTTAGTGATGAAGAGTGTGCAAATATTTAGGGGTTTATTAAAATTGAAGTGTTCATCTAAGATTGATGAAACATGACCGATACGTCTAAAACCTCAAATGCTGATTTAGTTGTGGGCGAAGAAGCCGAAACCCATATCGTTTAAGAAGATGGGAACTGGATCCTCGAGATACCAACACCGAAGAAGAAAATTCAGTAATTCGTATATAAACATCCAGTTACCCGCAGAAGGATGAAACCGAAGAAATAAGTGACATGACA
The DNA here is from genome assembly GCA_022494985.1 of Micrasema minimum. Classification (NCBI taxonomy): domain Eukaryota; kingdom Metazoa; phylum Arthropoda; class Insecta; order Trichoptera; family Brachycentridae; genus Micrasema; species Micrasema minimum. The sequence continues at coordinate 36,434 of JAGVSP010001566.1, forward strand.
GCAGTAGAAAATGAATTCCACCTTGAGGCATACCGTAAAGATGATGATGAAGAGAATCCTGAAGAGAATCAGACTGTTATTAACCACCATGAAGATTTTCAGACCGAGTCCGATGAGAAACTAGAAAGAGTTTTGATACTTCAGTCAAGATAATCAGAGAATCCCGAGCATTTCTTGTCCAACATTTTTGGAAGAAAAATTACAACTTATGCCTAGCGTATGCCGCTGAAATGAAGGAGCAGAATGAAAGAATTTTTTCAAAAATGTTCACAAGAGGGGTGCGAGGATTCGGCCGACCTATTTTTAGTACATTGGTAAAAAACTATTTGAGCCCAAAGATAATTCCGACGATTATATCAAAATCCTACATTGTTTTGTTCGCACGATGGAGCGACCTATCCAACGTTTATCCCTACACAAGTCGGGCATCCTGTGCTCTGCGATGGACCGTTCCAATGCTTACTCCAGAGATGGAAATGATTGGGAAGCCAACTAGCAGAAAAAAAACTTTTTTGGGGTTCCACCCAATCAAAAAAAATGCAAAGAATGGATGAAAGCCTACGTGCGCTTGAATAACTCAACAAAACCCTCAATGAAATGCAGATGTACAGAGTTTGTGAAGACCACTTTACACCGGAGGATTTCACCAACGAATATCGAGAGGAAGCTTTTTAAAGTGGCTGGAGCCATCTTGTGTATACTGACGGGAATGGAAGGAATGACGACATGGCTGCACTTGATAATACTTTATTATAAGACATTATTTATGATTGTTTTTAGTCTGAAAATATACTTTATCTTTAATACCAATATCTTTTTTTTTGTTGTCATTTTTTTTCATGACAAGTGCTTTCTCGAGTAAACTTTTTGCATATATAGCCGCGTAATCAGTGTAAAGCTAAAATTTACCTGAGAAAGCAGTCGACATAATATTTGTATCCGACATGCCCGAGATTGACGTAAACACGTCTGGCCCGATATCGCGTGCCGACATTCCCGAGCTATTGCGTTCGGCAATTATCGGCTGGCGAACAGTTGGTAAGTCACGTTTTTCACTTTTCAGGATGACGAATCAACTGATCGTTGAGCGATTCAACACGTGTGTTAGTCACGTTTAATTAACTACGGTCCAATGGACAATTATCTTGATTGAGCTACACATTCGAGTCTCATTGATAACCAAATTTATTTTAATCTTATATATTATAATTTTTCTCAATTGGTGTGGCATGGATTCACAGCCTACCCCGTATGCACGTGTGATACGATAGATGAGTAAGAAATCAGTGCTCTAGAAAGTAAGGAAAGTGCGATAGATGTATGTAAATTTTCACATGATTTTGGTTGGATAACTTACACTGGGCTGCTGAATAACTGCGGGATAAACTTTCAAGCCAACTAAAATTGACAGCTTTTGCATATGTACCTACCGCAGTGACGTTGAATAATTTTGTATTGAGACTGGTGTTAAAATACGAGATTGTAACGGATTTGTCATTTCTACGTATGATTATTCAATGATCCTGACACATATATTTTTAGTCTTTTTCGTTGAATAAGGCTGCCTGAACGAGTTATGACGATGCTTGGGGGGGGGCGCAGGGGGCTTCACTGCTAAATCATTATCAAAACATTTATTAAATCAATTACTTCATAAAATGATCATTTCTGACTGCCAGTTGCTAGTCCCCGTATATGGAAAACATTCATTTTATGTTATATTAACTAGCCAGCTTATTCCTGCCGGCATCAAACTTAACCCTTAATGAATACCTTAAAAGGCTGGGAAAAGAATGTGTTATTGCCCTATGGTTCTATCTAGGCGGGTTCAGTCGCATTTTTGATCCAACCTGACGTCTCAGCGACTGAGGAGATCTATTGTGCAGGTTCCCCTTAAGTGAATATTAGTCCTCATCCCCTAGCCATATGCCCTAGCCTTAGCCCCTGAGGAGGGTAGGCCTAAAAAAAGCACATCAATGCACAGTTCCTCCTCCAGGTGCCCATGTTTGTTTGTAAAACACGGCCACAGAGGGGGCGAGCTCCTTTTACATCATCTGGCCGCATAATGCACTCTGGATAATAACACAGGACTTTTTTATTTAAAAAAGGGTGCCCGAACGCACTTCATGTCAAGCTTTTTAATAATAAAAAATATATTCAAATAGTAACTAAAATGAAAAGTTAACAGAGCATAAGACCACGAAGTGCAACAATAAAAAGGTTTGATTTTATTTGCAAAAGTATATGCAAATATTTTTTCGTTTAATTGATTTTAAAATAAAACCGGAAAAAAGGTTCCCGGAACGCCGTTTCCACCTGCGTTACATGGAAAAAAAAGCCCTGGTGAAAACATAACATTTTTTTATTATTTGTTGCTGAGCAATAATTGGTTTAAGACTAGAAACCTGAAGCTGACTTTCACTCTTAAGGATCCGTGTTCAAATTTCAATAGAACATTAGGATGCATGTAATTGATTTCTTGAACCTGCAATAAGTTGTAACAAAGTAATTTACCAATATGACTACATGCTAAAATAAAAAATTAATATAGCACCAGCTTTAACCCTGGGTAATTATTCAATGTGTAAGTTGTTTATGGAATATTGATGGTGTCTAATAAAATATTCCGTACCAACTATTATTTAATAACCAGAGGTGGCCAATTTATCTTCCTCCCTCCCCGCATTCCCACCCGATTACTTTTTTCTTTAAGTATTAATGAAAAATGGCGCACAGGCGAAATTTATGTTTGAAAACTTCATGTTGTAAAGCTCATGAAATATAGTAATATTTATCTATCCATCATAGCTTGACCTTGTTAATAAAAAACAGCACTAAATGCCCACTGCAGAACCATGTCTTGTTTCCTGCTTTCTGCACAGTTGATTTTCCGACTATGTTAAAAGCAGCGCCGAAATTGGAAATATTTGAGTATATCATAAGAATCCAAATGTTTAATTTTTTTGTTGATTAAGGAATAATTAATGGTTAGAATTCAGAGAAAAAACTGCAAGCCGGGTTAGGTACTCTAGAAGTACCTACCTATGTTATGCAAGATTTAATTTTTGTATTGCATTATACAATAAGAAAAACAAAAAAACTTCGATTTATGTCAATGTCCAGAATTCAATAATTGACTGGTGAGTGGTAAGTTACAATAATCACAATTACGAATATATTTTTATAGCTATATTTAAGAAATCGAAAATAATAATGCTGTTATACTATATTAAACTATTTTAATATATTGATGACAAGGACATTAATATTTCGGTGCGGCGCGGCGGTCGTACTTCAATACGTCAGTTTGTATGATGCATAAAAAAATTCATTATAGCTTGGATTGGACGTAAAGTGAAGCGGGTTAGCGATGTGGCAGCTATGGGGATTGGGCCCACTGCGGCACCTTATCCACAGACTACATCATTTGACTCGTCCTTCGCTGCTCCAATGAGTCAAAGTACACCGCAAAGTTTTGATGGCAATGGTTATGAGCAGTCCATAACTATGGTTCAACTCACCGATGGCAGAAAACACCGGGTAAGAATAATAGTCACAAGAATTTTGCGGAAACCTTGTTTGTGTCTATGTATCCAAAAGAGATAACCTGTAATGTTTTGATAACAATATTCCCATTAAGATCGCCTTAATTTAATTAGTATACATACATTACCCTGTAGTAAAAATTTTCTTTAAATAAGTTAGAAGGCCACCGATCCTGTTATCAACTGTTTTTAATCATGAAGTCCTCGGTGACAAAAGTAATTACATCAGAGTAGATGTAAAAAAAATATTGTTTTTCATGCCTCCATACAAATTATTTTTTATCATTATACATAAATTCTATAAACAATCCAAATTTTTGATTGTTTCTGGTATAACATTCAGTCACTCTGGGGGCGCTACATTAACCAATTGAGGGCCTGGCTTGCCCCCGGAGAAACTTCTGTACGCCAGCTTTGGCATCTGTCTCCGTCTTCTTTTCCCGTTTCTTGGATGGGCATGGATGCCCAGCTGAACTGTATTGTTAGTACTGGCCTGATTCGGGTTATTCCTGGTATTCCAAGGTATAATGTGGGTGGTCTGTCCAGGTTTACCAGAGGCTACCACCCCCCGCTGAGAGCTTCTCCGGCCGGCCTCCGCCCCAGTGGGTTCCCGCAGTGCGCCCATGCTGGGCAGCATGGCTGCAGCAGACCCGTCGTGCATGACATGGCCATGCAGTATGGTCAGCAGTTGGCCAGCCAGTGTAAGGACCTGGTTCACCGGGAATTGGAGAAGTACGTCACAGTGTCGCGCCTAAAGTACTATTTTGCTGTTGACACAAAGTACGTGCTGAACAAGCTGCTCCTGATTTTCTTCCCGTACACGAACAAAGTAAGTAGAGTTTTTATATATAGGGTGCAGTAAAGGGGTTTGTACAAATATTACTAGGAATCATGAATATTTTACAAATTTGGTCCATTTTCCACTGCTGCAGAGACAGCAACAATGTTGGTGAAAACATTATGAAACAACTCTTTTCGTTACGAGGTATAGGATTGCTATACGTCATGACCAACAAAACTCATCAACGGCTATTGAAACATCTAGAACTTACATCGAACCTGGAACTTAACCGCCATAGAAACATGCAGATTCTGTACCTCTGACGTACAAAACTTATTTCATGACATTGTCACCAATGAAAGTCTCAGTAACTGCTATAGAAATGTTGTTGGACGCCCCCGCCCATTTTCTGGGAGGAAATAGGCTACGATATATGGGGTATTGAAGTTACAGTTTAATTTATGTTCTTGTGATGGTATTTTACAATGTGATTTTTATGTTTTTCATGATTGGAGCATCAAATATGACCGAGAAACTCCATTACAACCGAGACTGGAAACAAATGCTCCCGATTTATATATTCCCACAATGGCTTACGTTACTTATGTGGTATTAGCAGGATTTGTGTTAGGTGAGTTAAAATTATTCTTGACCTGTCAAAACTTAAAACACACATTATTGATTGAAGTATTTTTCTGTCATAAAAATATGTTTTTTTTTTGTCCATACCCAACATTTTAACTCCTATTATGGTATATTATTATAATTTTTATCCAGCGAGGTGTATTCACAAATAAAAAAAATTGTACCCGTATGAAAAAAATAAAATAATAATACATGTCTTGATTTCATTTTATTATAAGAGATATATTATTATTTGGATAGTTACATATACTTTATTTATTCATAGGAAAACCAACAGATATATTTATGGGTTATTATAAATGTACTAAAAATTATAAAATGTACAAAAATTAAATTGAAAAATAAGTCCCATTTACATGAAACAAAATTGTTGTTATTGTTTTATTTGAACCCTTTCAACTGGCCTGAAGGCTCAATAGCAGAGAGGAACAACTTCACAATATTGTAACAGTATAGCATTGTCCTCTTTTAATGTTTTCTTTTGCATCTCTATTTTGTTACAAGTAGCATGTACTTATACTGCGCAAGAACTGTATTTACAATTTTCACTAGTACAACTAGCAATTGATCTCTTGAGTATAAAGGTCAATGTATGATACTATTCATGGTGTCTCATTTATTGTGTGCACTAATTAATGGTTATCTTTGAGTTTTTATCAATGTAAATTAAAAATGTCTTAAGATCCCTATTTACTGTTTCTGATGGGAGATTAATTTGATTCTAGGCATGCAGCACAGATTTTCCCCCGAACAAATAGGAATTCAGGCATCGAGCGCACCTCAGTAGCCTACAGCATTTATTGACATTATTTCCTGTAACTTATCCAACATGTTGTGATCTCTTTCGTTTAATATCCCCCCCTCCTTACAAATATCCAGACGAATCTCCAGTAGTTTTTGGAGTCTAACAGTCGTTTTCTATGGGTCTCCCCCCCCGACCCCCCCCCCCCCCCCCCGCCCCCCAGCGCACCCCTATCCCCCCCCCCCCCCACCCGCCCCCTCCCCCGCCGCCCCCCCCCCCCCCCCGCCCCCCCCCCTCCCCCCCCCCCCCTAGGACCATGCATAATAGCTGCCATTCTCCGTCCCCCCCCCCCCCCTCCAGAAAGTCTTGGATATTAACGCATGATGCCTGTATTTACTGCAGCAATATCGCCCCTTGCCTCCTTTTTTTCCTGGTACCCCCCCGCCCCCCCCCCCTCCCCCCGCCCCCGCTCCCCTCCCCCCCTATTGAAAGCTTGAATACACCACCCCCTGGCCCCCCCTCCCCCCCCCCTCCCGTCCTTCATTTTATTTTTTATCTTATGAAAGTTTGAATTACGGCCATGCCTTTATACTGGTTTGCAACTACTTTCTCTTCATTTATTTCCGAATAGCTTTATACTGATTGCAAATAATCTTAATTAATATCGGGGCCATAATCCATAGTATTTATGAATGCTACATTTACGAAAAATATTTCTGTTTGATTTAACACAAATTTACACTGCAACAAAGCTGTTGTTACTTGGAGTCTTAAATTCATATATACAATTACAACTCGTGCTGATACGCTGAATTAATATTCTATGTTTAAAAATCAATTACTTATTTGATATTTGTGTTAAATTGAATTACAGGTGAGGACATTAAAAGTCCAAGTTCCTGTATAGAACCGACCAACCAAGGGTACCCGCAGGATGCGTATACCCACTCCAGGAGCAGTAGCGGCTCCAAGAGACGAGTGTACTTTCTGCTGTTTGTGGCCACCATGCAACCCCTTCTCTCGTGGTGGCTCACATACCACCTCTTACCTCTTAACATCGCTCCGCAGGCGTTATAATAAATATCTACCTAAGTAACATAATACCAAAATAATAATTCTATGTTAACATTCATTGGAAGTCATTTACTAGCATGTGAGTACATTTTAAGAATCAAAATATGCAATTCATTTAAACTGCCATGCGATTATTAATTTGCTTACTGTTTGCTTTGCTTACATTTATTATAAATACTTAATTGCATGTTCTTAATTATTTAATTTATGGATTAAAAATCTGTTTTTTTGGTGTAATGAAAAACTACATGTCATAAAACTATATCAAGGTTCCATATAAAAATTATAGTGATAATATTTATTAGTAAAAATTTTTTTTAAATCAAAATATCTTAATCTATCATTTACACACCCGAGAACTCAATAATTTATTGCCAATTTTTTAAAGCAAGACCAACAATTATACATATGGTACGAATTCGGAAAATGTATGCCAAATGTGTCAATACAAAATATGATTAAATTCTTTTGTACA
>JAGVSP010001567.1:0-39090 GCA_022494985.1 Micrasema minimum
CGCCAAACCACAACTTAAGGATGTCAATTTGTCTTCCATGAAAAAAAATAAGTTTAGATTACACATTATTCTAATTTCATGTCATCTCCCTACCACAAATCTATCTAAAAACGAGTTTTATCTCTTTTCTATGTTGTGATACTAAATATTAAATAATCCAATGCAACAGTACCGAAATAAAATGTCATTTTTGCGATTTCCCGAAAGTTGACTTTTTTAAGTTAGTGCAGTTTCAAGCTGATATAAACACTTTTTTATATCTGTAGCACAATCACAGATAACTATCGCGTAGTAAAAACGTGCTAACGCACTTGCTAACGCTAACGATTTGACCGATCACAATGAAAATAAAATACGTTCCATACCACGTTCGCCCGAGCCGAGCATTGCCGATCTGAGCCGAGCGGAGCCAACAAAATTAGCTGCGATTTTGTACTATTCTTGTTGCGTGTCACTTCTCTAACCAGCTATTTCAATGATGTGTTAAAAATAGTACATCCTGTGTATGTCCCACGTCTAGTAGGTATCTGTACCTATACCTGGTACGCGCAAAGGGCGGCGCCCGCGCCCTACCGTCCTTGGGAAGGGCTCGCAACCCGCTCTTCATCAATGCGGTTTTTTTTCACCACCAGTTTATTTATAAACCACCATAGACGAGTTTTATGTTACGAAGATGCGCCTCTGAGAATATCAATAAGGGGTCGATAGCATCTACAAACACATCTTTATTTATTATTGACGATCTAAAATATTGCTTTATTTTGTTCCAACAATATATTAACCATTTTGTTATTATGTAGGTACTATTTTTAAAATGAAAAAAAAGAAATAATCTTTATTATAATATGACAATTGCACAAACTCTTTTTTTTTTAAATAATCTCCATTCAGGCGTTAACAATAAGAAGCAAGTCGTGGTGGAGTGACTATTCGATCCAACGATCGTTAGACTCAAAGTCAGCAAAAATAATATTAGACCACCACTTGCATATTTTTAGCTTTGCATGTAATAATGATATTTAAACCTTTAATTTATAATTTAAGTATTTTGGTTTAACACAGGCTGCGCGTGTGAAAATCCTTAATTAGCCATACTAATATTGCATCAATTTAAAATATTATTTACTAATCTTAAAAAATAACGCATGAAGGACTTTTTTTTTATTCGTCATAAAAAAATACTTCACAAAATTAATAAGCTTAGCCAGCGTTAAATAGGTACGAACATAAAAAAACTGTAAAGTAGCTTGATAATATGTCCGGTTAATACGTGCAAAAAATATATACAATGTTTAAATCACGTTTTTAACTGAAAACATCTGAGGTATTTAATATTACATCATTATGTCCGTAAAACTATTTTGCAATACAACTGACTGATTGTATTAGATTGTTGTTAATTACCAATTAATTGTTCATCAAACTATCTGTACAAGTTCATGTAATATATGTTTCCTTGTTTTTAAAAATTGATTCGACTCGTAATGTTTTTGTTTATTGATAAAATTTTCGGTAAAAAAAACTATTTATAGTAAATATAAACCATTTATCATTTAGCTGCAAGTCTCTCGTATTTTTGTGAGGTTTTATGTCAAGTCAATGTCAAAGCAGCTTAGTTTTAAAATATTAAAACTGGTAAATGCATATTGTACGCAAACAATACGTCCATTATTCTTTTAAAATTACTGCATTTCCGGTTAAATTTGAAATAATTGTTGTCTGTAAAAATTCTCTTTTTTTTTCTTTTCAAATTTCATTCATCTCACTGATCCAGATGGAATATTCCCAGTACAAGCGCCAGTATTATTATGTTGCCAGTCTGTAGGCTTGAGTAGCCATATAACCCTGGCAACATATAAAAATATTATCCCATGCGTTATCCACTAAGCAAGTATTATATTCCACGATTTGTTAACACATGGTGTGTGGCGACCGCTGGAAAATTAATCGTAGGGATTTATTCAAAGACCTTAGTCAGCAAAACTATCTTATAGCTCTTGAGGCGCTTTATATAATAATAATAATAAATATAATAATAATAAATATGTTTTTATTCCAAACCTTGAGGTGGTGAGTGCAAGCCTCCAAGGTTCATATAAAATAATACACTTGTACAACATATAATAAGTATCGTATATTTTTTTTTTTTTTTCTAGGGTGGCTTCAGCATTAGAAGCCACCTTTTGTAAATTGGCGAGTGGATCCACCCTGCTGTGGCTTGTAGAAGGGAGTTTTTTGTCGTCTTTTAGGCGTTGCCACAGGCTCCAGATCTTTTGACGGAGGAGGGCCGGGAAGGAATTAACGCGTCCAGCTTTGTTTGATCAGTCTAATAAAATAAGTTACTAAGTATAACCAAGGAGATTTTACATGCGCCCTTGAGGTGACAAAAATGGCGCTAATAAATAATCCAACAACAACAATAATAACAGAAATTAATTTATCAATATGTATCATAACATTTTCGTAAAATTTAAACTCCCAGATCGGCAGATATAATTCATACGTTAATTAATAAATTTTAAGAATCAAACATTCAACTCCAATTAAGTCTAATATTGTGGTATTATAAATCATTAATGAAGTGGATAATAGTGATTAATATTAACTAACTAACTAACTAACCATCACGCCATTTCCCCGAAGGGATAGGCAGAGAGGATAGAACGCCACACCACTCTGTCCTGGCACACTTCTCTTGCTTCCTCCACATTCATACATCTTCTCATGCACGCACGTCGATTATTCCGACTTCTTACATGCCCACTTTCAAGCACTTGTTTTACTTGATCATGCCATGTCTTTCTCGGCCTTCCTCGACTAATATTAATGTTAAGTATTCGGGTATTTATAACTTTCCTAAACTAATATTTCAATGTAAGGTAACATTCAATTAATCATAAAAAATTACACCAGAAGGTGTTGAATACACAAGTCAATGCATAGAAAAAAATTGTACATTATTTTAAATATTAGGGTTTAACTCAGCTAGGTAGACATAATCAATAATATTTTGTTTTTTTTACGGAAATTTAGCGTAAGCACATGGAACTTTTATATTTTCAACAACTGTCAAAATTACTAATTTAAAAAAAACTCGCCCTAATTATTGCATTGTACATTGTACCCTTCAAGTTTTTGAACTGAAATGTTCTTTACACTTCTATCTTCCTAGAATTTCTCTATAAGACAGTTTATATCAAAGTGATTTACAATAATACATCAAGAGAATACACATTTACATGAGCCGTAAAGATCGAGAGTCTTAATGGTGCGTATTATTAATCGAGTGCAAGTTTATGATCATTAAGAATTGGAATCATTTTACTTCTCCCATCATAAATATATTACTCCCACAAGTTTACTTATCTTAATACAAGTCAGACTTAATAACACGTATTGTAACGTTGTCAAGCATTCGTAGAATGAAAGATCATTTGTTAGCCTCAGAGCAAGATTTTTGCTGGGATAATGCATAAATCCTGTTGCATGTTTTCCAATGACATCAAGTAAAAAAGTTTGTTTGAATGGAGATCGTCAACAACGCGACGTGTTGTAGCGTCGGAGACGCATTTGCGTCGTGTTTTCGACTTCTTTTACTTGTCAACCCCATTTACTATATGGATATTCGGTTTTTTAGTACAAATATTCTACTTTGATGTCTATATCTAATGCAACAAATCATTTTCTCCTTCTTTTATTACTTATTTTTATTATCTGCTTTTCGTACGCTTATATTATGCTTTATACATAATATTTTTTAGGTTCTGCGTAATTTTTTTAAAGGCTGCGGCTTGGGTCTTATTTATATCGATGACTTTTTTTATGAAGAACTTGAAAAGAATCTGCTAAAAGTGACAACGTACGAACGTACCTACTAATTGGGCACCTTAGGTATATACCTACATTACGACTAGAAACTCTCCCGTATGACTGTTACTAGTGTATGTAGCCTGGTCCTTGGTCTCGTATAGTAATACACAGATTGCTCCTCCTGATTCCAGTCATGCAAAAAGATGCACAGTATAAAATTCTTTATGGTCATTGGCCCTGTCTTATTGTGTAACTGTCATGGCGACATTTTTCCCGCCAAGCAACCTTTATGTATAGGACTCGCTAACCAAATATATTACATAAACAAAACTTATTATTTTATATTTTGTTTTGCTAATAATAATTTGAGCATAAAAGACAACCTTAACTAAATTATTATTTAGGATATTGGATAAAACTATATGATTGAATAATGGATGTTTCCCGATTTATTTTGGTCCCAGTTTGTTTTCCATCATATGTAATATGAATAGTACAAGAAATCTTCCGTGTAGTGTGTTCAGAATCTTAGCCATCACATTATGAAGTCTACCAGGGGAGTTTAGAGATGACAAACAAATATAAATACTTAGTTAGGTAAGTCTATTTTTATCCGAGTAAGATATGTGTAATTACATAGTACCCAAAAGACGTTTTGATTTATCCTTGAAAATAAACAGAAGAATTTAGCCATCGGAAACGCTCAATCGTGAGGAAATATTTAAATATGATGTTGAATGATAATAATTAGTTATGCCTACATACCTGTCAGATAGCTTATCAGAATTTCATGATGTCAATCAGGGAATATTAAAAGCAGCAAACTTTATAAGCAACTACAAGTATAATATTTTCGATGGGTAGAAAAACAACTCAATAATCTTTTGCAGTGAACATTAAACAGAACATATGTTATAAAATATATAAATTTCTTGTACGGAGAAGTCTACATGAGCTTTGAGCTTATAATTTATTAATTTTATTACAACCTGATATGTTATGTATCCATGCAGTTCCCTATAATAATTTCCAATAGAAAAGTTAGGCCTAGTTTAGACAGAGAGATTTTTTACAATTTTATTTGGAACAATGATGCTTCAATTTATAATGGATTTAATAGTTTACGACGCGACGGTCAAATGTTCAAAGTAACAAAAATATGCGAGAAAAAATATTTTCAATATAAAAATTTAAAGTAAGCCATAGTATTTTTGAGTACTATTATTTATGGATGATTTATTAAGCGCTATTTTTGCGAGAAATCGCCTCAAGAGCGCTGTACAATAAAGAGACTAGATCACAACACCTTGTAGCTACCAAGCGCATGGACGATTGGGATTTTTTCTAGCCTCCTACAGTTTGAACAGATTTTAAATACATGATATAAAAAATATTTTAAAGTCAATACATACTTAGATTATAATGATGGATTATGTGTAAACGTATGTAACTTTGTAGGGAGATAGGATTCACGATCCTAGATACATCCACTACCTAGTAAATATAACCGTTTGGCAAAAAGCTTTACATTTAAAACAACTTTAACACAAGTTGATGGTAATTTTTTACATAGTCTTCTTGTTTTACTTGCGTTTATTGCTCTTTAAAACTAGTTTTCATACTTTCTACTTCTTTTTATATGGAAAACGTGACTGCTTGAGATGAATCTCGCAGTTTAAATAAAGATAACCCTTTATGGAATGAATATACCAATCGCGGTTCAGTGGTAGCAACCTTTAACACGAATACGTGGAAGATGTACGAATAAAATATTATTAGAGAATAAAGATAGTAAGTTCTTTATGCATGCCGGCGGTATTATAGAGGCCTTTGCAAAAGATTACATTCGTTGAACCGTTGAAGACACGAAATGTGACGGATACATTTTCTGTCAGAAATGTCCGAATATGATTTTCTACTGTTCAACTGATAACAAATTTTTGACTACGTACTCGTGCCAGTCGAGTAAAATTCTGTGTTCTGAGCTGTGACATACCTACCTACTCGTGCGTATCACTGGATTTGTTGTCACTGCTTTTCGTATACACACTATACTTAAAAGTATAGTTATTTGTGTGAAAATGTTAAAAAAAACAATGAAGGGTTTTTTAGCTAATTTCCGTATGGCCAATTATTTTGCCGCGAACGAAACTAACAGCGTACCTATTAAAAACGCGTGTCGAATCCGAGATTTTCTGGTTAAAAATTTAATTAAACATTAAATAGATGTGGAATCGATTTGATTTGCTGCAACCCACTAATTAATTAATAGTCAGTTAATCTGTCGAACCCCTATCCTGCAAACTGGGGGTAGAACGTAACGTTTTGCAAGGGAAAACTATTTTTCTTGCCTCGTTTCTTACCCTCCGTTTTGTGTCCAGAAAGAAAATGTATTTATTTATTTAATTATTAAACGCCCACACGGGCTTTTAGATAAATATTGATATAAAAACATAACAATATTAACTTCGTATATTTAGTTGTATTATTTGCAAAAAATATGCCACAAAGGATAAATGCATCTTTATTAAATTCACTATTAATTTATTTACAACCGTTAAAAGTGAATCTCAAGTGTCGTTGTATCCTTTCCGAAGGCTTTACACGTGTTTTGTTGGGAATTAAGAAATATTGTTATTCAGTATCTTGGTGTTCAATTTTAGTTTATAGTGTCTGCTAGACGTTGATATAAGTTTACCGCATATTTGAAATGTTTTATGTTGCGTTTTATTGCAGTTAATATAAATTGGAGAACCTTTTATTTAAATGGAGCTCGTAAAAAAATTTGTAATTGTTATATCTTTGATAATACTGATGGATGCTTTTTATACAATTTATTTAAATGTATAAATTAACAATTATAAGAATATTTTTTTATACACCTTTCTTGGTAAATATCTCCTAGATTTTGTTTATTATATTACGCGTAGTATTTAAATAGTGTTTACGTATTTTATGTATCTAGTAGTAGTATAATATTTTCCTCCTGTTATATCAATAAACTGGTTCTAAGTTTTTGCATGTGATGGGTGATAATGTTCTAAAAAATGCGCCATTACGGTCAAAATATAAGCCAAATAACAAAGGAACTTTTTGCCAAATGTCTCATCAACCATTAGTCAAAATGGTATTTCAAACACTTCAAAATGAAACGCAAATACAAGTGCATTAATTTTCTCACAAACATATTTCAAGTTCAAATATCTATAGCGGCCAAACGTGTTTGATAAAAAACTTGACCGTGAACTAAATGATTTAATGGAAGTGATTGAAGTCAACAAACTATAATTTTTTGTATCTCTTGGCCAATTTAATTCAAATTTAATTATAATAATTTACAAATCATCCATGTAATTCGAACAAGTACAGTAGTACAATAACCATCATTAGTTACGTTTCGCCATTACCGTTGCTACCTGCTACCGCGGCGTCGCGTCGCCGCGCCGTCGCGCGTCGGCGTCGCTACGTGCTTAAGCGTCGTTATTGTATTTATAATTGCAATAAACTAACAATCAATGTTATCTTAAAGACCCCTTTTGTTTATTAATATTTATTAACAATCTTAAATTTTTTACCGAGTTGTGTTCTAGTGGTAGATTCGAGGACTCCGGACTAGAATCTCAAGGTTCGAATCTCACTCCAGCACAACTTGTTTCCTGTTTTCTGACACAGCTATTTCCGACTATTTGAAAGTTGCTCCAAAATTGAAATATTTGAGTATACTACAAGAACTCAAATGTTTCTTTTTTATTAACAAAAAAAAAAATTGGCACAATGTTTAATAAATGCCTAGGTAAATAGAAAAGTACATTATTTCTTTGAATCGGTGAAAAAATACAAAACTTTTCATAAAAAAATCTTCATTCCATAGGGCACTGCATTAGTACTCCAAATTCAGTGAATCTTGATAATTTTTTAAATAAAAGCAAGATGATGATGATGTAAAAGATGAACAATTTTTAACGAAGATATTTTAAGTATTATTGATATCTCAACAGAGACAGCGAAACTCTGCATACGTATGTGGATTATCTAGGCGTTTACGGGGCTTATGACCTGTCATTGGCTGGGTTAAGTGGCCACTATCGGTATAATCCAGTAATTTGTCTAAAAGTATTTGTACACATTCGAAATTTTGTTAAAGATATTTTAGTTCACAGTTTGAAACGATCTAATCTTAAATGTTCTTTAATGTACCATAAACGTTCTTTACAAGTTGTTACGATGACTAACTAGATTTTCATAACCGATTCGCAGCTGGGCAGATTAAGATTATCCTTTGTGATGACTGATATTTTTTGCGGCTATCTATATTCATATTGGTGAACCAGTTATAAGGTATATTACTCGTTAGATTTGCAAAGGACTAATCGTTGAAATAATGTAACTACTATGACGGTTCAAAATAAGGCACAATACAAGAACATTGTACATGCTGGCAACCAGCAAAAAATATCCTGTAGAATATTTCGAATCATGAGTTTAAACATATAGATATTTTATGATTGAACGGACAAAGTTTTTTGTGGAGCTTTTTCAATCTAGCTCATCCTCAAACCCGTACTTTTTAACAGCTTTTACGTTTTATTTTATCTATTCTTAAAAACGTTTTAAAGCTATGAAATTAATTTAAATTCATTTATGTTAAAACGAATATTCGGGGCAGAATGCAAGGTTGATAAGCACTATCGACAACATTAAGAAAGGTCTCTTACGATGGTTCAGTCATGTGGAGCAAATGAATGATGAATGAACGGATAAAAGGATTTACGATGCGAATGTGTCTGGTTGTAGAAGTCGAGGAAGGCCGAGAAAGACATAGCACGATCAAGTACAAGAAATACTTGAAAGTGGCCATGTGAAAAGTCGGAATAATCGACGTGCGTGCATGAGAAGATTTATGAATGTGGAGGAAGCAAAGGAAGTTTGCCAGGAGAGAGTGGTGTGTGGCGTTCTATCCTCTCTGCCTACCTCTTCGGGGAAATGACGTGATGGTTAGTTAGTTGAATATTGATTATATATGTTTTCAGTAGGTACTTTTCATTTGAGAAAAAATAAGAGTTTTTTATTGCAAGTGTAACAAATAACACAGGAAAATTCTCTAATTTAATCACATTCAAAAATAAAGATATCCTGAGAGCCAAAAGCCACATTTTCATCATTGGTTTTCAGGAGATGCAGTTTGCTGAATTTCTCCAAGTCGTCAAAATAAAATAAGTTGGAGAAATACATCCAACTCTCAAGTATCTACACTTTCCTCTTACTAAAATTTTCATAGAAAAATTAAATAGGCCTACAATGTAAACAAAATACGTATATTTACAAACATTCTTGTCTGTGATGTTAGATGTTAATCTGATGTAATGACTTCGCGTCGCTTCACGCTATTTCATGTTTTCTCGACACATTACTATTGCTATAGAAATGGCATAATAATACTGATCCGCCATTTCAGGGCGTGTTCCCCGCACCGCCATCAACATGACAGTGTACCTACTGTGGACTCCCGACAGTACCTGCTGACCTGGGCCCCTATTCTCCAATATTGAGATCTTGCGTTTATGACGCCATGCGATAAATACACCGCGTATGTGACGCGATTAATATATCACGGTTGTGGCGACATCATCATCATCATCATACCCATATCCGCTCCCTATGTGGAGCATATGGAATCCACAAGCTGCCTCCAGGCCAAGCGATCGGCCGCCAGCTCCCGTGCATCCTCCCACGTCCCGCAGCCCTGACGCAAACTGCCGACGAGTTGTCAACAGTGGACGACCAGGTCGCCGAGAACCTGATGCCTTGTAAAATAGGCAAGCATGGAGGCGGCTCTCGGGAGGCATACGTAGTATATGGCCCAGCCAGCCGAAACGCCTTCGCCGGATGACAGTAGATACCAAGGGTTGCTGTGTCCGTTGCCTCACCTCTGTGGCGACATGCTATAAAACAATTCTCAATAAATATCGAATGTTTGTACTCGGTAACCGTGGATAGACATAGAGAACAGAGACGCTGGTTTGCATGTTTATCCACGTCCACCGAGTAAATCGAAATTATATTGTCGGTGTTTTTACGTATGACGTCACAATCGCGATGTAGTTATAACGTGACGTCATAAATGCCACATATTTTATTTAGATGTTAATTATTTATGCAATGGTTGAACTCAACGCATCTATTATCCGTGGCTATCTACGGCTACCGAGTAAGATCGGTACCTACTCGTAAACGCGATATATTTATCGCGAGACATCATAAACTCGATATCTTTTGTAGAGAATAGGTGCCCAGGTCGTGATGGTGGAACCCTTTGTGTAGCCACTCGGAACGATCGGTCACTATTCACAACTAATGGAGTGTTGTGTACAATCGGTAATGAAAGATAATTCGTAACAAATCGTCGGAGTACCTAACTGTTCCGTTGTTAAAGACAACTTTGCCGACCGAACTGTTCGGAGTATAAGAGGAATTATCGTAATGATATAGTTAATACAGGTAATGATATAGTAATCACCAAAGGATAATGAATCTATTGCATATACATATTTTGTATTCAGATTTCTTTAAATTACGAGAACAACGCCTCCCTACGTACATACATGCATAATGCATACATCTATCTACTCAGTAGTTTACGAACAACATTCGCTTGGTTTCGTATAAAATTGGAAATCTATTATGCTGAAAAAGAAAAGCAATAATCCAAATAACCGTACTCCTGTATACATCTCGTCACACATGATAATACGTTTTAAAATACCAAGCAAAACGCTTTAACATACAAATACCCAATTTTAACCAGTTACATATTTTTATTTGACCCTAAATTTAAAACGAACTAGGAACTTGTAGATACTTACTAAATTGATAGGTGTGTATGTAAATGTGAGTAGTCAGTAGATAGTAGATAGGTACCTGCTGAATATGCTAGGTGTATGCTGTAAGTATTATTCTAAGTTAGATAAATCAAGATATAATTGAGATATTAAGGTAGATCAGTAGCCCGAGGTTAGTAAGCATCAGATAAATCTCAATGAGGTTGGCTAGTTATGAGTTATGAGCAATAGCTTCTACTATTTCAGTAAAACATTATTCCTTATAGCCATATCTGTCAGCAGAATTAAATAATATTCTACCATATGTGGCTAAATCATTAGAAATGGTAAGTGCAGCTGAAGCGCGTTTTTTGTCGATTATTCTTAAAAACGAGAGAGCCGTATGCGTGCTAGAATTTTAGGTATGAATAAGGCGGAGAAAGAAGGCCGAACGAAAGATTCAGCTCCCAGGAGATACCAGGAGACCTACACCAGTCAATTCAGTAGAAAATTGCCCCTACCTTGGTATTATGGAGACTGGAAATGGGAGAAGATCTTCTGTCCTGCACTTCACGTCAAAATAACGTCACAAAACACAAAACTGATCACAAGATTTCAATACAGACACAAGTACACAATGGATGAGAGTTTTAAAGAGTTCAAAGTTGATTTTATGAGAATGCGGTTATAAGATGCGTTTAGATAAGCGAGTTGAGAATTTGCGTGCGGTTTTTTGTATTGTTGTAATTTTTAGACTACCCGCGAAGTGCCATAGATAATTTGGTATTTTGGATAGAGGACGGTATAGAAGGAATATAGGAATAGGAATCAAGGATTTACTGGGGCAACTTGTTCCAAGAATGACCTAAACAAAATCCCACGAAAAATAGCACTTATTATATAGACTATTTGGTAAATGAGGTAAACAAGAAAACAGCTATTTATAAGCATTATTCAAAATTGTATGAAATCTTACGGTTCCTACATATACTAGTATTATACAAAACAATTAGTTAAGTACTACAACCAGTCATTAGGGTCTTTATTTTTTACTACCGATGACTGATGATGCATTCTTAAGTAATTCAATAGATCTCACGTCTAATAGAAACATTGCGCTAATTACTAATTACCTGGAACTGATATTACAGGCGAGTTAGCTTGGATGGAGAAGCCTGAAACACGAAGTAATGCTGTACGCGATACGTACTTTTTGTATATTAAATGTCCATTATAAGTACAGAAAGGAGAGGCGTAAATACTTCTATGGAAGCATCGTTTACAAGATTTAATCGGTTTTACCATAACATTATTTACTCTGAAGATGGTAAAATTACTACAATGGTAGCTGAAACGTCGGAAAAATTTCATCAATTTTTAAGATTTTTTAAAAATGGTAGGTATAATAATAAACTGCCCCCTTGATGTTTTCTTTAATAACGTTACCCACACAGTGTGAATCTGTTTCCTTGATCACATACATAGTGTGATGTACGTTACGCGTTACTAATTTTACATACAATGGAAGATAAATGGATAGAAGTTTTAGTTGAAGTCAATCAGTCTAGGAAAATGATTATAATCTGCTAAATATAAAAAATGTTTTTATATTGTTTGTAAATAAGTAGTAATGCTAAAAAATTTAACAGACAGAATAGTGACTTCATGGAAAAACCGCCGGTATTTTTTTGCCTAATTAAACGTTTTTTATAAACTTTTGAGTGTATCCTTTATATCAGAATCTTCCTGCTGGAAATTGCAACGATTCGCGTGTCTGTTTTTATCGTAGTTTTATTTGTATTATTGTTGATGAATCACTTTTTTAAATAAATGTAGGATTTTTTGTATTCATGCAATCGGAAGCCACGGAAAAGTAAAAAAACTAAACGATCTTTTAATATTTTTTCAGCGCTTTTTTGATATCTACTATTTTCTGGGGTTCGCGTGATTTTTTATCAATATTTTGAACAAGGACAAACCTCATCAATATACCAATAAAAATACATACTTTTAAATCAATTAAAGAAACTTTCAATACACAAAATCTTTAAATGTATAACATCTATAACGTAGTTTCCTGTATTTCTTCCCGTTATTAGGTTTTTTTCATCGGGCAGTGAGTTTAAAAGACAGAATACATTTTTTGGATTCCAATATGCATATGAATATCACGTACATATTTAATCTTTATTACCAATTTCTGGTTGGATGTCTGGTAAGACTCTCGTCTTAACATCCAGTTCCCATGCGATTCAGTATCACGACTTGTTTGTGTCAATATTCCTATAAACAATAAAATATTAAAATATTATCCCAACCTTGTTAATGACTCACCAACTGTGAAGGCTGCAACTTAATCGTTACTTATTTTAATACATCTAATGCACAAACTATAAATACGTAATAATTACATAATAGTCATGATACGTAATGATCAAACAACTAGGTAACAAAGATGATTGAGTACAAACAAAATGATATTTATTGAGTTTAGTGGTATTGAACATTTTAGAACTGCAAGAAATACATATGTTGGCACATCTATATATTTTAGAATCTTCCAGTCAACCTTATATATTATTTAAAACACTTCTTTTTTATTTAATTTCTTATATTAAATATATTGGTGATGCATGATTGAATGTTTGTAAACTATGACAGAGACTTTTTATAGGCTACGAAAATTATTTTGTCTGTGAATTAAAAATTTCAATGTGCCCCATGTAAATACTAGAATGGCTAATTCAAAGAGAGCTGTCAAAATTGTGTGTTCCATTTCCATTGATATTTTGCAGTGAAAAAAGGCAACTAGGTAAATCTGTCTTCCACTATCTTATACATTTTTATTTTTTTTTTCTCTTTTGAGATTGAGACAATTATCTAAATCTTGACATGACAAGGAACGGAAGAAAATAACCTATCTATGTGAAATAAACATCATTGCGTAAAATGCATTAAAAACGAAATTTTAAAATACCCTTTGAATTATGTCATAGCTCTAACCACTCACTACACAATATGTCATGTTTTCAAGAATGAAAACTTCAAAAACTTTACGCATTACTTCAATATGTTACTTATAGTCTGTTTTTAATGAAGGATATGAAATTTAAAACTTGGCTGAAAAAATTTTGGTGGTTGACACTAGACTGGAAACGAACTTATAGGTTGATAGCCTACGCACTAACCACTTAACTATCAGGCGTACAAAATACTAAAGAAAGATTTAGGATACAAAGCGTTTTGACCTCTGACGATTTTATTTTTATTTAGAGTAGGTATCTAATAAATAATAAATGGTAATTTTGTCCATGAAAATAATCGTGATTATAAGCCGATTTCATTAAGAAAAGAGTGCCTGTAATAAGCGGTGTCCTCAAATCAGCAATCTGTGTATGTTTTTTTGTTCTAAGAAGTACTTCTTTAAGATTGAAATAAATTATTGGGGGCCTACCTCACCTATACTAAGCCATATGAGAGGTTCCTTATTTTTGATATGCCGCTGCCGTTCAAATATTTTATATCTCTAATGAAGCATGCAACAAAATCGTCGATGTTGGCGGCCATCTATCATTAGTTTGCAGTATTTACCACCGACACCTACCATCTATAATATACACATTAGACATACACACTAATAATATTATAGTACTTACTAGGTATAGCCCGGCTGGAGTAGGTAGAAGTCCAATAATGTTGCCCTCCCTTCACCTACTTACATTGATCAGACTATCGGAACGTAAGACATGAACCGTTATCCAGACATGCACATTGTGGACTCGTCTTGTATCTCGTCTACTGTTGCATGAACAGGATTCATAACAGTTGCATCATCATACCTTCATACTTCCTGCTCACTCGATTATTCAATTTTCTCAAAAATGTTCCGTGAGAAACAATGCGAGATTATTGGCTGGCAACACACCACTATTTGAATACTGAAGGTAATGTTTTTATTTATTTTATTTTTAAATATAGTTTAAGGCTATCATTTCGTTCTTGAATTGAAAACTATAAAATAAAATACACCTACTTACCGAAGTAAGTAGGTGTAGGTACCGAAGTAAGTAGGTACCTGCACTGAATTATTTTAGCGAGTTGAGGAGCTAAACAAATAGGTACCTAATCTGTGTTGAGTTTGTTCTACGTTTGAAAAAGCGGGAAGAAAACCTTCTGTCAAATTTAATTTGTTTTTCTATGTTTGTATGTTGTATGTTTATTGACTGTATTTTTTTTGAGCTTTTTTTAGAAAAAAAATATGTTATTTTTAGTTCTACCGAATTTTGTGTGATTCAAACGGTTCAAATAAATATATTACAGATTTGCTTTTCCAAGGAGCGTTTTTGTAGGTAAGAAAATATTATTAATTTCTTTGTTCAAGTCAATTCAGTACATCTGATATTGTGACATTCTTACTGGGATTGGCTCTTTCATGGTTTATTAATGTTACGTTTCTTGCTCTGATTACGCGATAATAAAATCATAAATTTATCCTTTTATGCATATTACAATGGTCATTAGTTTACCATTTAGTAAATATTGTTTATTATTGCAATAATTAATTATAGTAAAATAAATAGCCTTGTATCTTTTCCTTACATTTATGAAATAATTATTGTAATTCTAATCAACATCGCAGAAGAGGTGTTATTGATAACAATATTATCTTCTGGTATTGCTGCTTTTAATGGTCATTTGCAATGGGTTGTCCTGCATTATTACGATGCAATTCAATGGTTTTGTAAGTCTTGAATATATTATTTGTCTTTTTTATATTTTACATCATTCTAAGCTCGTGTTATTACAAACATGAGTTTATAATTTCATATTTTTTATTGTTCTCTTTCAAGACAAACAAAAATAGGAAATCTTTTAATTAAAAAAAAACATCCGTTATTACGATATAATGCCAAGTACTTTAATTGGGAAACTAATGTGTATTTTGGAAATAAAAAACCTTGCTTTCTCGGTGGCATCCATGGTGTAATGACTAAGATACTGGATTCGTATCACTGAGGATCCGGATTCGAGCCCCGGTATTTTTCTCAATCTGAATTTCTCGGATGCGGAAAAATATATCCCTATAGGTACCTAATTTATTATTTTCAGCGTAGGTGATTAATTTAGAAAAAATAACTTTACGTAATAATTATTTTGAGTTACATACCTGTAAAGATTTGGTTTTTTTAAATTTAAAAAGCAAATTTTCTGTAGAAATTTTGAAAATTTGCTGAAAGAACGGCTAAAAGGATTAGCGATGCGAGTGTGTCTGGATGTAGATGTCGACGAAGGAGAAAAAGGCATGGCATGACCAAGTATAACAAATACTTGGAAGTGGTAATGTGAAAAGTCGTAATAATCGGCGTGCGTGAGAAGATGTATGAATGTGGAGGAAGCAAGAGAAGTGTGCCAGGACAGAGTGGTATGGCGTTTTATCCTCTCTGCGTAGCCATTCGAAGAAATGGCAAGATGGTTAGTTGGAATTTTTTACTGTTCGGGAAATCAAGGCATTTTTTTTTTTACATATGCATAACGGTAAGCATTTTGTTTCGCTACAGAAATGTGGAATATTTTACGATATGAGAATAACAATATTATACAGATTTATGTTTGCAATTATTAAATAATAATATTTATGAGGTTGTATGCTTCGTTGTAGGTAGGTACAAAATTATGCTCTCGCTAAATATAAAAAAACTAAGACGTGGACATTCAATGGGTGGACTGGCAAATTCAATTTATTATTAGTTTATATATATTACTATTTTATGCCCTTTTCACACACAATTTGAGTTAAAATTTTGGTTCTATGACAATCAATACTGCTTGCATGTTCGCGGACTTTGAGTGTAGAGATCAGGTTCGAATAACCATCATTTCATTCCTATTTTCAATCACAAGCCGGTTGAACTTACTTAATTGAAAATAGTATTTACAAATTTTAAAATGTATGCGGAAATATATAGAATGTATATAATTTTTTTGTTTGTTTGTAAAAACATATTTTTAATATTTTTTCTTAACATCTTGGCGTACGATACTTTACAAGTCAAAAATATCACATATGTATTTTCCTATTGAAACGTATGAAATGAATTTTCGCTGTAAATGCAGTCTAGAGGGAATTTTTCATAGGGCTATAATATTTTTTTCAATTTTTGTGCTCTCTGACCCAGTACATTTTCAGGCAAAAGAGGCAGAGAGAACAAGAATTTTAAAAAATTTTCTACTTTTTCAATATCATGAAGATGTACATAAATAATAAACTCGATGCAGCTATTTCTTTGCTCTCATCTTAAGTATCCACAATTATAATTACGTAATCTTAATAACCATAAAGTTTCACACGCAGTTATATGTAAAATTAATAAGTAACCGATGGTTTCTTCACGGTCAATGGTAACGCTGCGGTCAGTAATATTACATGACTTTGTGTTGGTACAGGAGCGGCACAATGTCCAGTTACCAGTTACCAGTTACCAGTTACCAGTTACTGGCCACTGCCCACGGGGGAGTTATTACTTTTACTCGTAATTCCTTTCCGCATTTTGTTTAGAGGAACTAGATGTCTAATTAGAATCTGAACAGTTTCTCAGCGGAGAGCTTGCTTCCTGTGGATAATGCCGGAATACTTGCTGTACAACAAAACGTAACCATTTTTTACACTGCAGTATAATTTTCTACATGACCATCGGCTTTAATTAGGGTACAGTTCATTAGCCTTTTTCTTCAAAAGGCAGTATTTTAATAATGAACAAGAACTCATCTCGATTTTATTTATTTTATTCTTTGCGAAAAGTCAAGTGAGTTTCTACAGTATTTCCATTCTGGGTTTCTCATTTATTTATACTGCAATATTTTTTATAATGTTGAACGATTTTTTATAATGATACACACTTGAAATTTTGTGTTTAAACAAGAAACAGCTGCGCTAAAAAAGGTGCTATCTTCCTTATATGGTACAGAATAAGGCTATTTTATAAAAGTTCGAAGTGGGGCCAATAAATCACATTGCCCGAATGTTGGCGAAGAGGGCTGAATTTGATAAAGTTGAAACCACATTACAACTCACACCGACCTCTACATTTCTGTCCAAGAATCGTGTTTCTATCTCTTTCCTATGTCGAGATATTGCAGTTTTAAAAATCAAATTTCAAAGAAACAGTACATTTTTGTGATTTTCCAAAAGAGGACGTTTTCGATTCAGTTCATTTTAGTATTCACGTTGTGAAAATCCATAAGTAAAATGTTTTTATAGATCTTATATTGACTTAGGTATATCTACAATGTAACAATATACATTGGATGTGTCAAGCAGTGGCGTGCGGTCAAGGGGAGGAAAAAAATCAAGATTTAAACTTGTTTTCTTTATTTAATAAACATCATATTCATCATCATCATAAGGTATCTAAGAAGAATCCTTGATGTTCGGTGGTTTGAATTTGTAACTTATTCATGTTTCTTACAAATTTAATTGCAAGGAACATAGAAATAAGGCAATGGCCGCAGTAACCACTGTTATCAAGCGACGGCGATTCGGCTGGCTGAGCCATGTACCGCGAATGTCTTCCGAGAGCCTTAATCATGCCTGTCTACATAGATACGTTGAAGATCCCAGTGCGGTCTACATACTTTAAAAAAACCTAAAAAGTAAAACCTTTCTGTGTTTTTCCAGAGTGAATATGGCTTCGGCGGTATTGGCCCTCCGTACTCCCCGGGGCGGTACGGCGGCGGGGTCGGCGGCGGGGGGGGCGGCGGCGGCGGCGGCGGCGGCGGCGGCGGCAGCAGCGGCGGCAGCGGTGGCAGCGCGGACTGGCCGCTGTGGGGGCGCGCCGCTGGGGACTGGCCGCTGGGCGCGGGCCGCGCGGCCAAGCGGCGCGGCGCGCGGCCCTGCTCCGCGCTGCTGGCCACCGCCGCGCTGCTGGCCGCGCTGGCCGTGTTCGCCGTGGCCGGCCTGGCGCTCTACATGGGCGCCTTCAGGACGGACTCTGCCGAACGTAAGACAACATTCTGATTTATTACTTATGATTGGACCTTTTTCTTAGTAAATCAAATCGTTTTCATATTGCATACTACTTGCCCTAGCAAGCCTTTATTTACTCCTAAGTAAATAATAACAATAAGAATTCTTGGTACGCGCCAAATTTTCATAGGTCTACCGTAGGTACTTCTAGGCGGACCATAATAATAAATATATATGATGGACGCAGAGATGTGGTCTGAAACTTCTATAGCGCTACAGACATCATTATTCATTATCACCGTCATTCTGCAAGCGATTCGCTCGAGTGGCAACTGCCTCTCGTTGCGCCACCCGCCGCGCGTCGCTTTGCTCTGAAGCGTAGGTAGCCTTACCGTTGGATCTATTATTTTACTTCAGCTACGATAATGTGTAGAAGTGTATTAATCACTCGTGTTCATTATGTTTACAGCCATTTTGGCGTACGAGGGCCGGTTCCGCCTGCGGCGCTCCGTGGCGGCGGGTTCCCTGGCCAGCGTACCGCCCAGCGGGCCGCGCCTGGAGGCTGCCCTGCGCCGCGCCTGCGCCCCCCGTCTGGGGCCCTCGATGTTAACACTCCAGCTGCTGGAGTTTAACGCTGATAAACTTACTGCCTTCTTCAGGATATACCTGGACAGGAGAAAGTTGGATGTGTAAGTAATCAATTATTACACAATTTTACCACATTGGCAGAACTAAAAAAAAGACATCCATAAGGTCTTCTCTAATTAATAACTAAATCTATTGTGATTTCTTTGTTCCCGAATCTAATCCGTTTTGTTATTTATTTTTCAGGCCCGTTGAAGAGCTAGATGAAATTATTAGTAATATTTTAGTAGAGAATTCTATCACAAAGAACTCTCAACTCCGCCAGCTAAATGTGGATCCTGCATCAATATCTATCAAAAGAGATAATGACCACGCATTTAAGGCTGATATGCTCAATGAGATTCCTCCAGAAAGCAAACCTCCAACTCCAGTAATGCCACCAAACACCAAAGAAAAGGTTTTGCAGACCCGAATGGGAGTTATAAGGAAGACTGCAGTAACACCAACTGTCAGTACTACTCCTAGTACTAAAGTAAAACCACTTTCGACTCCTAATGAAGAACCAGAAATCAATGTTGACGAATTGCCTGTTATTCAAGGATCTTTTCAGATTACTAAAACTGAAGCAGATATTACTGAAAACAAAAAGAAAGTGGAATCAGTAAATAAAGAACCAACAAGACCATCACTTAAACCATCTATCAAGGAAGCACATAATACAACTACAAATAAAAAAAGTACAGTCACCGAATCAGTAACAAGTACAAAATCGACAACAAAACGACCAATTAAATTTGGAACTTTGAATCCATCAAGTACTACTCAAAAAACTAACCCCAAAGTATCAAAAGATAGTAATGTTCCTCAGACAACACCTATAAATGACATTAAGATTAATTCGTCAAGTGAAAATCGTGATAGAGTAAACATTCCTGAACTTCCTAAGCTGGACACTCTCTTTGCAGTTCCGACATATATTGACCAAGAACCTTGGAAACCTATTCAGCCTGGTGACGCATTCAGTACAGCAAATGTTAAAAATGGCCCAATTATACCCAATGCAAATATTGAAGCAGAAGACCGGCTTGGCAGTGAGAACATAGAAGATGATTTAACCACAACAGAGGAAATAAAAGACCTTAATGAATACTCTGGTACCTTTGGCGAAGATCCCGATTCATCAGATTATTCTGATCATAGATATGGGTTAAATAAGCATCAACCACAGAGTAATTTCAATCCATTTGATTATTCATCAGTTCCTGTTTACACTAGTTTCCACCATCCAGAGTTTTCAACTACTATTAAGGAGTCTGAAACTTTAGGCTCTAGGTACCCAGTTCCTCATCCATTGCCTGTTAACAAGTTAATATTCAACCCTGATGATGAAAAAATGGAACCTGTTGAACCAATCAATCCTGTCTTAAATTTAAATGGACCCAAAAATAATACTAATCAACATAAAGAAGTTGCTGTTCCACTTAAGGATAGGCTATCTACTGTATCTATTAATGTCAAACCATTTACTGATTCAGAAGATACAGAGTATGTCAATTTAAATGGGGGAGTAATAGTCAGAAAGCACAATAATTCCACAAACAGTACAAAAAATAAAACAAATGACATTACTACTAAAAATAATGAATCAGTTTTGCAAAACAACAATAATGTCGAAAAACCACCTCCCACCCTTTTTCAAAGTCAGATGAAATGGGAACTGGTAAATGAAACTCGAAATGATTTTTCGAAGGTAAAAAGTGATCCAATCAAGACTTTTAATGAAACATTGCAAGCAGTAGTCACAAAAAACGAGGACCAAAATTTTAATGTTTCTAATTTAGAAAATGTAATATAATATTTTACGTAATTTCACAAACATTTTTAGCAAATTTGCCGAATCTTTGAAAAACCCTTCAGTCGTCCCTCCCCCGCCTAGTGTACTTGACAAAAACTTAATTCCAAAAAATCAGCTAAACCAAGAAATATTCAGTAAGGATGAAGATAGGATGGCTGTACAAAACTTATCTAGGGTACCGGAGATTCCAACACTGGAAAAACAAGACCATTATGAGTATATACCTAACATTAAACCTGCAAGTACATTAGAAGAAAAATCAAAAGATATGTTGGAACCGATTTATAGTATTGACGACAAGAACGATGAACAGTCGAGTGTTCACGGTCAGGGGTCAATAGAGCCAGTTGATATGACAATACAAGAATTACTTATGAAAGAGGGTGCCATGGCCCAACAGAGTTCTACAGTAATAATCCCTACGCTTTTACCAGTCAAATCTAACTCAGGTATTGGACGCCCGTTAAGACCTCGTCCTAAAATTCCCAGCCAAAATGATGAGAGTCGAGGTTTTTCAAATATAAAACCATTTCCATTTATAAATGAAATGAAGAGCTTTATAAATAATATTCAGTCGAATAATAAATCGGTTAATAACGATAGTCTAAATAACAATAGCAACTTTACTACTTTATATACAAATAATAGTAGCTCCTACATTCATAAAAAAGAAAATGCAATAACTACAACTACTAGTAAGCCGATTAAAACAAATGTTTTAAGAACAAACACTTCTGTGGAAAACCACACAAACATTTCTACAAAAAACAGTACTAATAAGGAAAAAATTGAAAATAATATGTATTACAAAAATACAACACAGAACCGTTTTCATGTGATAAGGGATCAAACGAGGAAAGTTGATATTAGTGAAAAGTTTCGACTACCAAAAACGCATCCTTCTGAAGAAACAAATGTTCATGAAAAAATAGAAAAATTGTTCGATAGTCAAAACAAAACGTTTGTAGTACCAACTGCAACTGAGTTTTTTCTAACTCATCCATCGACGCAAGCGATTCATCTTGCGGAAAAAGTAAAAACCATTGTTAAAGGTCTCGAGAATTCTAGTAATCCCGATTTGGTACCAACTGCTCCTTCATTTATCGCACCTATTGAAAGTTATGACGACTTTTTACCGAAGAACAATTCGGTTATTAATAATTATACCTCCACTGGTTTATTACAGAATGCTGTATCAAATAATCGTCCTGAACAGGATGTTAGTACTAGCGCTAGTGTTAAAGTAGAACATAAAGAAACGCCTAATGTTTTGACAAATGAAGACATATTAAACTTAATAAAAAACATGTCCCTGATAAAATCAAACTATTCTGCAGCAAAGGAATCATTGACAAATCAAAAGTTAAAGGACCTGGCAAATATAGCCACGATAACAGATTCCCACAATAACACATTTTTTGGGAGTGAGAATGTTCCAGATGAGACAGTAATTTCAACTAAAGCTGTATCTTCAAGTTATACGATTAATAATTCTGGCTTTAAGATACTTACGAAAACCTTTAACAAGATTCCGGGAAATTTTAAAGATGATGAAAAAAAGATAAACAAGTTTCAAAATGAGCCTACATCCCCGCTTTTTTACGACGTCTTACAGACTAAGGAAATAGGTAAGATAATTTTTTTTTTGAATTGATTTCATTTTTAACATACAAAATTATATCCAAGATCCAAGACAAGAGTTTTCAAAAATGCTTTTGTTTAGATGACTGTGCGAGCAACAATCTGACTGTGAAATGTTCGAATGGACAATGTTTACCAGAAACTGCCCGTTGTAACAGATTACTAGACTGCCCCAGTGGAGAAGATGAATCAGACTGCACCTGCGCCGATTATTTGAAATCAGACTTTTTGCTGAGAAAAATATGTGATGGAATTGTGGACTGCTGGGATTTGTCCGATGAACAAAATTGTGGTAATTTTAACTCTAGAATACAATAATTCATAGAATAGCCTACTGTGAAATATTTAACATTTTTATTGATAAGTTTCTGAAAAATCAATCAACAAATTCCCTTTTTTTGTTTCTAGAATGGTGCTCTCCAGGACAGTACATTTGTGCCAATTCTCGAAAGTGTATCGAGAAGGATAAGGTGTGTGATGGCTATAAAGATTGCCCTCAGGGAGATGATGAAAGGCAATGTGTAACATTGGCTACATCATTAAAAGATGCGGAGGAATATTCATACAAGAAACAAGGTAATAAATTCATTTTAATCACACCAAAACCAGAAAATTTTTAGAATTTTTTATTAAAGAATAGTATCAAATAATCTGTTCCTTAATGTGTTGATAGGATACATAATGGTACAGAAACAAGGACGTTGGGGCAGATTGTGTGTCCAGAACTTTGACAAAGTAATCGCTCGTTCTCAGAGCAACCTTCAGTTTCGCAGACCGGGAGAGCTGTGTGCAGAGCAATGACATACACGTAAAAAACACTTTTTTACTAAATAAAATACCTGAATTCAGAGGCGTAGTGTTTTTTCAATAAATGCAAAAAGAGTTGCATAAAATAGGAGTTTAAAAAAATGTGTGTGGCCGTAACACAAACTGTTGATTACTCGTTAGGTTAGGTTAGATACTGTCTTCCAGTTTCCTTTGAGTGGCATTATAGTATTATCATATCTGAGAACCTGAATAGTCCATGACATTATTTATTGCTTTCATGACTATTATTAGCTTTGTATTTATTATGTATTTAACCATAACCATTCAATATAATATTATTATGTTTAACCATAAGTTATAAAAGGGCAGGTACTATATAAAAACTATTGGTAGGTTTCCATTTTTAATGTGCCACTAACTATTTTAACTCATTTTTTCTCAACTGTCGTTTTATTTCTCACAATTTATGATAAATGGCTTTGTTTTTCATTTTACATACTGATCACCAAATGTTTCTTTATTTTAGTGACTTTGAGAGCATAGATCGCGTTATAGAAGAGCAGCCATCAGACAAGCACTACTTCTCAGTGCACTATGGGAGCCAGGCCAACGGGGGCCGCGGGGGGCTGGCCTTCCGCAAGTCGGGCTGTAGCCGCGGCCAGGTGGCGGGGGTGGTGTGCTCCAGCCTGCAGTGCGGAGTGCGCCTTCAGCGGCCGAACAGCAGGCCAGGTAACTTACACTGCAGACTACCCATCTCCGCTGGAAAATGTTACTCCAATATGCTACTACTTTCTCTTATCCGCACCCAAAAGTGAATGGAGCACTGCATTGATACATTAAGTGAGAGGAATCTTGATAATTTTATGTTAAAATTATCAGTCTTATGCTTATTCTAATATATAGACATATTCTTAACTTTAAGGAGTACATTCTACTTGCATTTGCAGTGGCAAACAATAAGACAAGAGGAGTAGTACTCACCTTATCCTTCTTGATACACTTTCAGGAATTGGCATAAATGTACTGTCCTGACTAAATGTAAACTGACGAGACCTTTAATGAGAAAGTAGAAGTAAAGAATTTCAATGCGAATAATAAAATGGTAAACCATGCTATAGGTATAAATCATCTACATAGAAACCTACTCCACAATTTACTATAAGGTGTTGACTAGGAAAAAGAGGAGAGAGTGTAACTTAAAAAGAAACGCAAAAGTTAGAATTCAAAATATTTATAGTAACAGGATAACAAAACCTTTTATCTAACGATCTTTTACTTACAATGGTTTCTTAATATTGCTATTATATTATATGGAGGTAAAAATGTAGATTTTCATACTTAAAAATAGTTTTAGATGATATTAAGACAAAGAACAAAATATATCTGAGAACATTTAGATTGAAGGCTGAAATCAGTGTGTTGTCCCGGCGTCCAGGGTGGTGGGGGGCGCCAACGCCGTGGAGGGCTCGTGGCCGTGGCAGGCCGCATTGTACAAGGAGGGCGACTTTCAGTGCGGGGCCAACCTCATCTCCGACAGGTGGCTCATCTCCGCTGGGCACTGCTTCTACGGTAACACATATTTTACATTTATTGTACTGGCACACATTGGTCCTGGTCACACATTCAGAATAAACTGATAAGTTAATAAAATATATCGGATGTATAATGTGTATACGGCGTCAAACAAATTATAAAAGAGATTTTAATCATTGATCTCATATTTGCATCATAAACACAATATATTTTATTGACACTTGTTCAAAATGTGTGCCAATTCTTGAATTACCACTTGTGGTTTAAATTTTTAAAAAAATTATGTTTTGTCCAATTCTTTATACTCACTTATTTCCTAAGTCCTGACAATTTTTCTCAAGCATGGGTGTTTTGTAATTGAATTTTATTGATTATACTAAATTTCTGAGAATTATTTTATTATGTTCTACCTCAGAGCTTCTTGTAATATTGTACACGTAATAAAGTACCTAATTGTTTATTGTATTACTGAAACATTTTGCACATCACCTAATTCAGATCTCAAGAAGATTTCTGGGTAGCGCGACTGGGCACAATCCGGCGCAGGACTTCATACGCCTCCCCGTACGAGCAGCTCCAGCCCATCTCCTCCGTCATCCTCCACCCGGGCTACATCAACAGCGGCTTCGTCAACGACATCGCACTTTTGAAGACGGCCAACCGCGTGGTGTTCAGCGACTACGTGCGGCCCATCTGCCTCCCTCCCCACGGGTACGAGGTAGAGAATAAACCGCATGTGCACCGTTGTGGGGTGGGGACAGCTATTTGAAGTAGGGAACATATTCCGTGAGTATTATATTCAAACTAAATTGTTTAGAATATTTAGCCACTTTTACATATTACAAAACAGATACTGCCTAATACTAATGTACTACATGTTAAATGTAATTTTGTATTCCTGTTGTAAATAAGTTTGCTCTAAACCTGCCATTGAATAACACAATTCTATTTTTCTTTTTGCCCAATAAAAACAATAATTTTTTCGTTTAAAAAAACAATAAGTAAATAAATTTATATATTAGAATTTTATTTGTGAATAAAAATATTCCAGCTGATACTCTTCAAGAAGTAGAACTACCGGTGATATCCACGGCAGAGTGTCGTAAGCGCACCTTGTTCCAGCCGCTGTACCGCCTCACGGAGGACATGCTCTGTGCCGGGTACGACCGCGGGGGCCGGGACGCCTGCCTGGGGGACTCTGGGGGGCCCCTCATGTGTCAGGTAATATCCCACATTGTATTACATGTCACCCTGTACTCCTCCCCCAATATGTTAATAAATAAATTAAATACTCAAAAAAAAAATACATTAATATAATGAATATATACTTAACAGGAGCAAGATAACCAGTGGTTTCTCCTGGGAGTTACGAGCAACGGTTACGGCTGCGCTCGAGCGAATCGTCCCGGAGTGTACACTAAAGTAGCCAACTATGTCAACTGGATCCAAACAACCATGCAGATTTACGACGACAGATCCTTCGATTACTCCAACGACATTCCTCCGTGGAGTAACAGGTCGGGGGCCGCGGACCTCGAGGTGTCGGAGACCAGGAGCTTCCACCGCCATGTGGACAAATGCCGTGGCCACCGCTGCCCGCTCGGGGAGTGCCTCCCGCCCACGAGGGTCTGCAACGGCTTTATGGAGTGCTCTGATGGAAGTGATGAAAAAGACTGTTTAACAAATAATACCAATAAAACTGTTTAGACAATGATTTCTAATTGAATAGACAATGTTATTATAATATACGGCAACCTTTTAATACGTAATTCTGTGTGCATATTAAGGAATCCAACACTCCGGTATATCGCTCGATAATTTTTAATTATTAAGAAATATTTTACCTGCCAAGTGTGCTAAATGTTACATATGTATAAGAACATAGTTTTCATTGAACTAATGGTTATCTATATAATTCTGTATTCTCTGGTATGTAAAAATTGCCTGTAAATTAAAAGTTCATAAAAAAGAACGGAAAATAATTTAAAAGCTTTAAATATTTTATTATGTACTACTTTTACAAAACTTCTGCAAAATATTAAAAAGGAAGGTTATGTAAATATTAAAGTAAGTTGATTATGTATGTATGTATGTATGTGTGTTATCTGTATTTTTTATAAAACTATTTGTGATACATAGAAAATTTATTAATAGTGATGAAAATATCTTGGGCTAAATTCTTTATTTATGTCTTGGTATTGAAAAATCTATTTGTTACTATTTTTTTAATTTCTCCTAACTCACTTGAAACATATTAACACAATCTAGTAATTTATACATGCTTTTTCAGAAGATGATCATAATTTTTTAAAAAGTATTTCCAGAAAAGAACTAAAAGGGGTTTTTTAGTAATGATTGAAAATATGTTAAATAATAATTATTGGAATTATTCCATTGTATTGATGAGTCGTTATTTTGAATTCATACAGAATTTGATAAGAAATGAATTTTGAGTAGAATAGGGCAAAATAAATTGGGTTTTATTTTTCAACTGCAGTGTTATTTAGTAAGGACAAAACAATTTGTAATTTCAATAACACGGAATAATTTATATATCGGGCTGAAATTTGTTCCAGGCATAGTACACATGTTTTAAGTTCTTTATATATCTTAAAATAAAATAAAATCTTCAATAATGAAATAAAACAACATTGATATTTTACATTATTTATTACTTGGTGATAAAAGCAAACATATAATTTGAATAATTTTTGTGGCAATAGCAGTATTGTAGTTAGTAAGCAACATATAATCCAAACAATATCGTATTATGAAATTTAATCAAACTTCATTTACATGAAAATAAAAAATAAATACCTTTCATCAATGTAATTTAACTAAGAGTTTGAGTATCATTATTGTAAAAAATGACGAGAGTTTTTGTTGTTTATTGTATTTAATTTAAAATACATATTCTTAGATACTCCGTTTGACGATATCCATTATTAAAAAAAAAATTGTTTTAAAATTTTAAAATCAAAAATAAAAATTATTAAAATGGATGATTCATATTGCTGTGTGCTGTGTTAATGTGCTGAAATATGTTTTTTTCTTAATTTCACAATTTATGACATCACTAATCCAACAAGAGTATCACACTTTCATGTAGGAATTAGTCACAAAGAAAATATACACAACACATAGTCAGTGTAAATAATTCCTATA
Source organism: Micrasema minimum (assembly GCA_022494985.1). Classification (NCBI taxonomy): domain Eukaryota; kingdom Metazoa; phylum Arthropoda; class Insecta; order Trichoptera; family Brachycentridae; genus Micrasema; species Micrasema minimum. Next base: position 28,139 of record JAGVSP010001567.1, read on the forward strand.
GGTACATTTAAGATAGTAAAAACACTAATCTTCTTCCCAAATACCAGCTGGGCCCTTACTCTTCATACAATTAGAATATTACACTTAATATGACTGACTTTAATTATTATACGTAGTTCTGTAAGGAACAGTGATGCTTACAACTTACAAGAAACTGCTCTACAAGTTTAGCATCATATCACTCTTATTCAATATCATATTATTAAGGTATATCAAAAATAAAGCCCTTCAAAATATTTACCGCTTCTTCAGTAAACTCCATAGAAAAGGGGGCTTAAAATACAAATATGCTGGTACATAAAATATGTATAAAAATGAGCGTGTAAATAAAGACATACAATTGTATCTTTCCAACCTAATACTGTTTAAAAACAATCATAAGACAGTATTAACATTTCAAATACACACAATTAATATTAATATAATATGTATTAAATAGAATAAATTATTTTTGATCTTGAAAGTACAATATTTAGCGAATGATTCAATTTATTATAATACTTTTTTTGGTTTGAACAAAGTAAAGCAATAAAATGAAAGCAACATACATAATATATTATTGTATAAAGGGAATTTTGATATTTACTGAAATCAATAGTGTAATGATAAAAAATAATAAAACTGATAGTAGATCGAAACTGAACATTGATATTATGAGTATGTATTGCAAAATTGATAAAATTCAATATTTTTTAATGAAATACAATGAGTATAAAAAGTATGTAAAAATCAAAACACTATAAGAATGACACAACATATTTTTTAAAAAGATTACATTATTTTTAGTAGACAAGACTATTAATGTATATTTGCCACATAATGAAAAGTTGTATAGAAAAGTTGAGTACAAACTTAACCCTTGTTTTCAACAGAAACGGTTACGAGACTAGTTGAGGGTTTATTAATGGTAGTTTTGAATTGCTCCGGTATGGGAAGTTCAGTCTGAAAACATAGAAAAATCAGGTTAGAATATAAAAATCAATAACAATCATCTTATGCTGTACATTTTGCAGGAGATGAAAGACAACAATATTAGAATACATAATTTATTATAGTGTCCTAAAGCTTGATTAGAATGACAGCTATCAAATTGTTTTGAAGCTAATATATAATATGTTGATTTATATATGAAGCACTGTATTCAAAAAATTTATTTTCATTTATTTATGTAAATCACTACACATTATTATTTTAATTGTAGCATTCGTTTGAACCAAGTTATAAGAAATTCTAACATGACAAACTGTCATTAATAATTCACGATAATTTATTCTTACATAATCTCCATTTCCTTTTGGCATCATAACGTTCATTTCGGATGACTTGGAGCTGACTATTTCCACGTTCAGGGAGTCGGGACTGAGGTACATCTGGCAGCCGTCAGTCTTGTCGATGGACACTGTGGGAACTTTACCTAGTACCTGAAAATCACCAACAAAATCAATACTACGCAATTCACAAGAAATGTAGGACTTAAGGTGAATGTCAATCTTCCCTTGGAAAAAAAGTATTTAGCTTACTAACTCCAGTTAAAAATATATCTTTGCAAATAGTGCTGGAACATAGCATTACGTTAGAGAAAATCTTTGCTTTTTCAGAATGAATCATTGGTAGAAATGTTCTATATTTATTTATTTATTTATTTATTTATTTGTACATATACGCCCGATGGGCATTTACATTACATTAAAACGATAAAAGTACATTTATTAAGTTACATGTATAAGAAAAATAATAATATCAAGCATGTTAAAATCAATTAAATCTTTAAAAACAAGTTGAAAAAGTTACAAAACATATGTATATAAAAAATGCAAGCCAAGCTAAAAATAAATTTTTGGTATCTACTTATAATTTTACATTATTATTTAACAAAAAAGGAAATCACAATTGGATACTATTTAAACGATCTGTCATAAATTGGGATAATATTGCATGCTTATAGCTTTGCAGAGTGTTGAACAATATGTCCGCAGTCTCTTCATATTTATTGCCCAATGAATGCAGTCGTGGTATAGTCGAGCCACTGTGTTGGCTAGATGTTGATCCGGGACAATGGAACAAGAACTTACTATTAATTCTGGATTCTAATATACTTGAGAGACAATTAAATAGAAATAAGTTCCCAATGGATGGAGACTGTCTACAGAAGAGCAGTGCCTGGAGTCAGACGTGATCACCAGATGCCACTTACCTGCATCTGTACAGATTGGCAGTTGACAAACTCCACGCTGGCTACCAGAGAGTCGAACACGACAGCGCACTTGGTGCAAGAGTCCAGAACGATACTGTTAATCTTCCCCTTGACGGTGAGAGCGCTGTCGCGACACTTGAACATGTACACCACATTGTTCATCTCCGCATCCTCCACTATCAGCCCAGAGTTGCCCTTTTGGTATTCCTACAATCATACAAACATCTAATTTATTCAATAAATGACGTGGTTACTATTCTAGTAAAATAATGAAACGTAGTGCAAACTAAAGTCTAGAATTCTTCACCAGGATGGGAGAACTTTACTCCCGAAACCAGGTAGTATGGGTACATTTCTATAGAACAAACCAATAGTAACACATAACATCGTTTTATTTAATCATAATTTCTAGAATTTCCTGCCGGTGACTACCATATAAGAGAATTTTTTATTAGTATTATAAATTTGATAAAACTGTATGCCTCTGTAGAAGAAAAAACACTATTCGCTTTTTCCATTACAGAGACTCCAGTGGGCTCAAATTTATAATTCCAGTGATAAATGAATATTCCTTATTCTTTTATTTTAGATATCACCTACATAATAAATGAGCAACAACTCACAATAAAAAGAACTTGCAACTCATGGCGAGGGTGCGAAAGCGCATATCTACATAGGAAATGACCAATAGTGTGAAGGATAACTTACAATGAGCCACTTCTTGCCATCCCTGGAGAAGACAGGCGGCTTGTCCACCTGGCCGGCTCCCGGGGTGGGCAGGGCCTTGCCGAAGGGCTTGGGGGGCTGTCGCGTCGCGGGGGCACGGAAGGGCGCCGGCCCCTCGCGCAAGGTCGTGTTCTTGTGCGTCTGCATGTCCGACGTCACCTTCTTTAGACCTGCAAACGCAACATGAACCAGATTAAACAATGGAAATTTCAATTTTTTTTTGTATCACTGACTTGATATAGTTAATTGATATGTAAAATATAATACTTTCTCCACAATTTGCCTACACGTAATAAAGTTGTTCTGTAAAATTAAAGGCAGAAAAGAAGCAGTACAAAAGATTTAGACATACCAGCAAAAGCTGCCTGCCTATAATAATAATATTTTTTACACAAGTAATCATTAAAATCCTGTCAATAAAGACTGACAACAGATATAAAATCTTAGAAAAATATTTATTTACAAAGTGTGCACAAGCGTGCATAAATGTATTTATAAAACTATATAAAAGCATTCTACTTAAAATGTCCATTGTGCAAATATAATAATAGATAATAGGTAACATTTATTAATTATGAAAAAGTTACTAATTTTGTTAAAACTATTTTGTATATAGCAACTAAGAAAGCAAAAATACAGAGCATTTTGTTATTTGTAACTGAGGTACAAGTTAAAAAAAAAGTTAAAATATGTACGTAAATGTTTTCATTTGATTGAAAGCGAATATAAATTTTTGTATAAGAATGTTTCATCCTCTTGATTTAAAAAATACAAACCAAACAAAAATGTAAGATAGAGTTTCAAGTTGTAAGAACTCACTCTTAGTAATGTCTTCTCCTTTATTAATTTCAGCAAAGAGAGCGGTTCTCTCGTCGCCCGCCTGGTCGCTCCCAAAGTCCACGACGGGGGGCGGGCACGGCGGCGGGGGCGGGCCGCAGGGCGGGGGAGGGGGGCAGGACCCGCGCCCTAGCAACAAGCATTACACAACACCATTAGCCACAAGCTACTGGGGACATCATACATACCTTTGAGATGATTTCTCATGAAAACAGCGCTTTGTAAATCCTATTATTTTTGTCCATCATCTAATACTTTCTCTTATCCGCACCTTGTTGTGCATAATGCCCTGCATTGGTACACCAAGTGCATTACACCTTGAAGGCAAGATGACCAGTCTTTCGATTTAGTGCCAGCCCAAGGCATTTAATTTATATTATTGGATTAAAATTTGTAGCATTGTAAAAATAATATTTCGTGAACATGACAAACTGTGGAACAGCAGTTTATCAGGGCAGAACGGTTTTTTAGTTTCAAGTATTGTGTAAATATTTCTTATCTAAATTAAAAATTAATAACTATAGCAAGGGTACAACAGATTTATTCCAGAGACTTTGGCGCTAGTGTTTACGTTAACGTACAGGTAATACATACAATACTTTTAGTTTGTGTATACACCACAATGATCACCATGAGTACCGGGTTATTATGCCATCTGTTTTTTACAGTTCATTGCTGAATTTATAAAATTTACAAATTGCCGGGTTAGTATCTCTCAGAAAACACAGGTTAAGGCATAATGAATTTTTGCATCTATAAAGCTGTGAACAAACGAAAAAACTTGAAATGATGAAGTGTTTGGGAAAACTATTTACATTTATTTGCAATGTCTGTAAACAGTAATATCTCTCTAAATAGGGACAGTAAGTAAGATTTAAAAACCACGGCATAATAACTATTACAGGGAAAAGTTAGCATCTATAAACTGTGAGTGGTGGTGTGAATGAGAGAAAAACTAGAAATGATTGAAGTGTGTTGGGAAAACTATATTAAGTGACTAGATATAACAATATAATGATGGTGTGGGAACACTATATGTACTGACAGTGCATAATACGCACCACCAATAAATTTATTTCTGTGAGAATATCGGAAATAAAATTAGAGATTATATCATGTATTTGTCTACAGCTAAGAATGTTTTTGGGGACTAATCTCCTTGTGCTTTAGAAAGTTATAACTGTTAAATAACTCAAGAAATACATTTTATCATCACTACTAGAAGGTTGGGAACGAAACCTAACTTGTAAGTTTCAAAGTGATCTTACAAAGGCCTTCTTAACGAGTGGTTGATGTATCTATACTTTAACAAACTGTAGATATAGAGAAAACGCCAACCAAAATTTCAGCATATTGTTTTAATAATTTTGTATGATATAACAATATAAGTTTCTCACCTATTTGAAAAGTATTTTTTAGGTTTTAAATCGACAAAATCAACTTTAAAAACTAGTTGTTTTTTGTATTTATATAACAAACTGAATAAATGCATTGAGTAATTTTTTGAGGAGACTTTGAATAAATGTTTGAGAGACCTTTTTTTCCATTTTTATGAATAATCATTTAAAACAACATACAGTGAGCGACGAGAAAGTCTGCACATATAATTCAGGTAAAAATTTCAATAATCATCCTTTCCCGGGTAATTTACCATTGAATACCACCAAAATACTTTTTATTCTTTCTCAAGTACTTCAGACTATTGTCCTGTACGTTATATACTACTTACCTCAATTATTTTGCATTGAGTTTAGTTTCTAATCGGTAATTGACAACACATATGTTTTAATATGTCTGAGTGAAAATAAATGTCGGTAGGTATACGTAAAAAGTACTATTAACTCTAGCGTCTCTGGCAAAATAAAACATTTTTGTGAGTGAATTTTCTTGATGATAGTATAATGAAAATGCTGTGTGGTGATTTAAAAATATATATCTTCAATCAGTTCACCTAACAATAAAATCAGTCAGGGAGAAAGCACAGATGTTCAATAGAAAAAATAAAGAAAAATCATGTGTCAAAAACACCATGGATACGTAAATTTTTTGTTGAATATGTCTCTTTCTTATGAAGGCAGTATAATAATTATGATAGAAGTGTCGTGAAAAGCTATAACAGTATAATAATAGAGTATTGACCTGCCCACACGAGCCCCGTGGTGTGGTGCTGCTTGACAAAGGCCTGCAGCTCCGTGAGGGTCTGGACCCAGGACTTGCACCAGTCCACGTGCTTCTTGTCCTTCTCCTTCCAGTCCTTCAGCACGCGGTTGGTGTAGAACTGTCCAGCATCGTTCATCTCCTTCACAAAAGGACCGGGAGTTGGACTCTGCGGAAACAGAAGTGGATCATTAATACTGATCAAATTTGTATGTATTTAAATTCTACCATTGATTATGTTATCCTTGCACTAATGATGTGAAAATAATTACGAGCACTGGATTATCATGACCCGGATCATTTGGCTGGTCACCTTACACCACAGATTGAATTATTTTAATATAACCAATAAAAGTTCAATATAACTACTTGGTACACTTCCAAGTACTTTTATTTAACTTTTATTAGTTTAATTAAAATAATAAAATCATGGAATTCCACCAAGTAATGTCAATAAAAAATATAAATCTAATTATATCATCACAGAATCTGTTTTGAAAAATGTTCCGCTGATTTCACTTTAAAAGCAGTGAAAATCTAAAACCGCCACAAATTACCTATCAGACAAATGGCAAAGACTGCGTGTTCAGCGTTAAAAAATGCAGCTAACGGGATAAAAGCCACCTTCACACATTCAGATTGGACTGCAGTAAACCTGACGGTTCAAAATTTCAGTCCCAATATGCGGTTAAATCTGTACATGGAATAGATGCTGTTGCCTTTACTCGTACGAATCTCTGAACGTATCAGACTTGTGTGTCGTGTTTGTTAAAGTATAACAGGACATACCACAGCTACCCATCCCAGGGCGGGAATGCTCTCGGAGATGGCGGAGAGATGGTTAAAGAGCGGCGACACGCGGTCTTCTCCCGGAACTCCTGGATGGCCTGAATCTGCTGGCTGGTGGGGGCCAGAAGGGACTGCAGTTGGGCGGCTGGGCCGGCTGCGCGGACTGCGTTGCCAGCGTTAAGTACTGCAGCTGAGCTCTAAAATGCAATTGATATTTGTGAAATCATTTGATTAAAAAAATGTTTCCTTTTTTTATACAACAAAGCACAGCATAACTCATGGAAATAAAATCTTAAATAGAACATATATTTCTGTTGTGGCAGTCACAAGAATAATTAAACATGTCACTAACAAATCATTTTCTCTTTTTTAGGGTTTTTCCAAGTTTTACATTTATTTGGGAGAAACATTCACATAATTTTTTTACATGAGTTTACATTCTTCTTCTTCGTAATTTCAATCTTGGGGATTGGTCTGTAGCAACATTCTGTATTTCATTCTCAACTGCTTTCTATCTTCTTCACTTTCTTATCGGTTTTATATATAGCAAATTCCCCACACTTCACTTTAGCACATTATTTGTCACAGGTAGCGAAAGAATTCTTGACATTTTGCCATCAAAGTGTGTTAATATTACAAGTGTAAATATCAAAATTCAGCGTTTTAAATAACAGCTTACAAAATATTTGTAATGAAGTAAAGCATTTAATGACTGAGTTGAGTCCCAATTAGAGATGCAAGGAATATCATTGTATTAACATTGTATAAACATAAAAAAGGTAGTTACATAATCATATTTTAGAAAACAACTTAACTAAAGAGGAGCTGCACAGATCATGCAATTTGAAGAGTATTATTGTTCAGTAAAAGTGATTTGGGAGTAATTAACTAACTAACCATCACGCCATTTCCCCGAAGGGGTAGGCAGAGAGGATAGAACGCCACACTACTCTGTCCTGGCATACTTCTCTTGCTTCCTCCACATGCATACATCTTCTCATGCACGCACGTCGATTATTCCGACTTCTTACATGCCCACTTTCAAGCACTTGTTTTACTTGATCATGCCATGTCTTTCTCGGCCTTCCTCGACTTCTACATCCAGGCACAGTCGCATCATATATTTTTTTAGCCGTTCTTTCATCATCCATTCTCTCTACATGACCGAACCATCGTAAAAGACCTTTCTTAATTTTGTCGATAATGCTTATCTCAGCCTTGCATTCTGCTCTAATTTCAACATTAGTGCACCTATCATACATAGTTTTACAACACATTCGCCTGAGAGATCGCATTTCAACTGCATTCAATCTACTTTCATCCTTATTTTTCCAACTCCATGCTTCGCTTCCATACATAAGGGTTGGTACCAGAACTCCATTATGCACTGCCAATTTAGCCTCTTTTGATAAGCACTTATTAGATACTACCGACTTTAAGGCACCATTAATTCTATTATCGGCACTAACCCTCCTTTCAATGTCCTTGTCCATATTTCCATCACTAGTGAACATGCTTCCCAGATATACAAATTCTTCCAACTGTTTCAAGCTATCGCCATTTACTACAATCTTACGGTCATATTTTCATTTCTTTCAAAAACCATCACATTCGACTTTTCCACATTCATTAACAGATCACTCTCCTTGCGCACATCGTAAACCTTTGTAACCAAGGACTTCTTTATCCCCACCTGCACAATATCCTGGTAGCCGTGCACGCTCATGGCGCGGGCGGGCGGGGACGCGGGCGGCGAGTCGGGCGGCGGCGCGGGCGGCGGCGGCGAGGGCGGCGGCGAGGGCGGCGCGGCGGGCAGCGCTCCGGCGGCTCTCTCCAGGCGGCAGGCCACTCTCTCCAGGCGCTCCAGCAGCCGCTCTAGCTCGGCCGGGGACACCTGCGGGGACACCTGACCTTCGGCACCTGGGAAAGAGATAAGAAAGATGACGTTATTATTGGTTCCTTCCCTTTTACTAGCTATGGCGGTCGTGGCACCCTCTAAACATTTCGATGCATTTTATTCCCTCGCTTTTTCGTGCTGCGTCGTAATAGCTAATAATTACAATATTTTATTTGTTTTTTTTTATATTCCACACAGTTTTCGCTTTATACGGGACAGTTTGCAAACTGCACAAGAAACTGTACAGTTTTCTGTCCCGTATAAAGTGCGCTTAACTATAAAGTTACGTTCACGTTCACGGGCGGCGAGCGAAAGCAACGAAGGAACGAACAACCCAATGTATTTTATACATCCAAAATCCAATGTACAAATAAATACATATGATTTTTCAATCCTTTGCTGTTTTCGATCGCCTCCCATGAACGTGGCCCTCCAGTAACTCTCAGGAAGTTGGAGAGTTACTTTACGTTCATCGTTTAAAAGTGGAAACAAAATAATACTATTTTTAAGAAGTATCGATATAGGATTAAATTTATTTTTTTATTATCCCAGTACTTAAATCTCCAATAAAAAGAACCCCGATGTTGCAGCTCGTAGGTATAAATATCAACTAAATCTTTATGGTGTATTTTTACAGTAATGTACTGATAGTAATGAAATCTTTCCATTCGCTAAAGAGAATTTTTTATTTTTTATTAAAACAGATCGGTATAGTCGCACAAGTCATCCATTAAAAAGATAAATGTTGGAACAATGCGAAAATGGATGCAATAATGAAATAAAAACACGCGAAAGTAGAATTTCTGTCTCCCGGGGGAGTTTATTTCCGCAGTTCTCATTTTTCACGGAGAAAATGGGAAAGAGGAAGAAATAGATAGCGTTATTAATTCATTCAATTCTGCAGCTGACACTTATCTGCCCAGACATGTTACGTAAAGTATGGTCTACCGAGAATATCCTGAATTTACCGGGAAATATTATTATAAGGGAGTGAATTATTATTACAGTTGATAACTAATTCTCATTAAGACTTATAGTACCAATAAATCTCTATCGTCAATGTCTGCAGTAGCCGCTGTCGTTAGAAATTCGTTAGCAAACGTATTTATTTCTCCCGACCATTATTAGTAGATTCCTCCGCGGAAATGTTACATTCGAAGGTGACATTTCGTAATTTATGACCCGTAGCGCAATAAATACCACATCCGTCGTTGTTGCCCAAAAATACTGAAACTAACCCCCAGTAGCGACAATAATCGTTAGTGGACGATCATTAGATATATTATATAATATTATGTTGCATCATTTATATTCCTGTCATATAATATGATGTCTGCCAAAATAAATGACCAAAAAGGGTTATTAGCAATATACCTAATTGGCTTTTAAGAAACATCAAACAAGACCACAATATTACTATGGTGTTTGGATCCGAGCCATCTACGTCATTCTTATTTTTGTAATAAAAGTAAATTTATATTTGTATTGAAAACATTATCCATTTGTTTGATCCAATGTGAGATATTTATCCCCAGAATGCTCCATTTTGAAATAATCCAAACGATGATAATCGGAATGCTGACAACGTGTAATATAAGACGCCATTTTGGAGATCTGTTTAACAGTTTATTGAACAGGGTGAAGGAACATATTATTTAACGTGGCGTTAATATTATAATTGCATCCAGTGTCATTCCTTAAGTACATGAAGAAAAAATCATATAATATTTCGTTAATTTTTTAACCAAACTGCTCCATTTTTCGTATAACTGCAGTCAAAAGCATACTCCATGTGTTACACTATTTTTATAATGGTAATCTACGCTTGTTTTGCTATTATTTTTTTTAAAACACGAATTCTAGCGGTGCAACTTTGCTTAACGCCACTAGAATTGAAATATTTCATAAGAAGTAAATTGTTACTTACACGTCAAAAATTTTAATGTCTATCCTGAAGTACGTGAACTTTTAAGTAAACCCTTTCCTGTAACTTTTTTCCCTTTCTTCGTTTAAGATATGTAAAAAACTCAACCATAGAATCTATATATAAAGGATTTTTTTGCTTCATACAATAATTTTTTAATCATTTATATTTCATGACATTTGATAAAAAACATGTTTTATAATTTATTTAAGTATTACCTTTAAAACTCCCAAATATCTTTCAAATGGTTAATACATAATTAATAAAATTTATATTTGAAGTCATTCAAATAAACACAATTATTTTACATTTGTCGTATATATAATTATTGTATATATTAATATATTTCAATATTCGTTCATCTTACATGTAAGTACATTGTATAATTAATTATCTAAAATCTAAACCATAAAAATAATCTGAAGCCA
>JAGVSP010001568.1:0-50040 GCA_022494985.1 Micrasema minimum
TTGTCGAAACACATTGGAACATAAATGCAAAAAAATTGTGGGTATATTGGCCTAACCATAGATAATCCTTGTAAAATGAAGTTCTTAATTTCTGGCTTGACCATGTATATTGGTGTAAAAAACAATCTCCGTAAAATAAAATATTTATAATAGAAATATATTATTATGATCTCGTAAACCACTTAATTAAAGTAAATGTCATCGAAGGCCAGTAGCGCGGCGGGGGTGGTGGCGTTAGAAATTTAGGATTTTTCAAAATGATATTCCGGGTTTGTTGACAGCCACAAATTGCGAATTGTTCTGCATTTTAGGTGAACGGCACGGTACGTATAAAATGATAGGATTATCCAAGGTTTATGGGACATCCTGTAAGTATATATAAAAATTACGGGATAAAGAGCAAAGAGCCGTAAAAGTTTGACACACTTTTTGCTTATCTTGGTTTAATTATAGCCCTGAAACTATGTCCCTGAACAGTAGCTTTTCTAGATTATACCAAGGGAGAAGAGCTTTTCATTTTCATCATCCCTTATTATAATTTTTCTCGGCTACAAAAATTTAATTATTATAATCAAATTCTCTTGTACTAACTACACACTTTTTAGAAAAATAATATGGCTCTACTTCGAGATAAGAATTTCAGTAAAAATAAATAAGCATATTTGGCAGTCCTGGACCATAAATTATATGTTACTAGGTATATTTAAACACTAATTAAATGAAAAAACTTTGTTTTTAACTATATTTAATAAAATTTATTCTTGCCCTTGTGCTTCGAAACCGGTTGGGATTAAGATTAATAGTAAAAAAGTAGTTAAAAACAAAGACAACACACTTTTTTTTAAATTAAAAAAATCCTGTTTTTTTTTTGACAAGAATTAAAAAAAATGTTTTATTTATAAATGGACTCCGTACAAATGTAGGTAGATTTAAACAGAAAATTGTAAGAAAATGAAAGGAAGTTTTAAAATTGATTGTAAAAAATTAAAAATACGGTTACAAAATGTAACTCAAAATTACCAATACATTTTTTTATTTCTTTCATAGTCACCAGGTCATATATTACCTTTATATAACGATTATCGATGACCATCTTACAAGTGTACTCGGCGGAGCTGATGGATGCAGGCCTGACGTGGTAGGAGGTGAGAGAGCTGGCTGGCGATAGGGTCTCCTGGAGGGATATAGTGATGTCAACATGCTCCACACAGGAGCGAACGTGGTGAAATAAGAAGAAGAAGAACAAATTATCAAGATTCAATGCGCTCAGTGTGCTAATGCAGTGCCCTTGGGCACCATTGGGTGCAGATAAGGGAGAGAATCAGCAGTAGTTGAGACTTCTTTATTATTTTTATAAATTTAAATAAAACTATGAAAACGGTAATGTAGGCTTTCTAGAAAAATACAGAAATCCAAGGTAAGATAAATGAATGAAGATGTATAACAAATTTTCTTTGGTAGTAAAGTAATATTAATCTGACTTTAGTATCGTATTTTCTATTCATGTACGCCTGCAGGCTACGTAATAGACCAAAATAAATCTTATGTATTGTATCTATAAGCCGGTAAAATAATACTCATACCATGAACAATACCGTATTGTATTCAGTGATAAATTCTAATGAAACAGTTTTCCTGCGAATTTATGAAATTAATAAATTGAGGTTTAGGAAAAATCAAGGTAAATTATTATTGGTATCATGTATTAAAACTATATTTTAAAAGTAGGCGTTGATACTGAATTGCTATAGTGAGAGCGTATAAGGAAGCCCGCTATATATAATATGTAGAATAACCCTCTCAAAGAACACTCTTTCTCATTCTGTTGCTCGATCACAGATCAGTACCGACTCGGTAATAAGCGACGTGATAACGATTTCTTACCCATGGATGTTTAACGTTTTCGCGATCACAATGGAACACGCGTTAAAAGTTATCGATCGGGATTATTAAACGAGCGCATACTAGTCGCGAGCCATTTCCCGAGATATATTTTATTCGCACAAATCTTCATTCAATCTTTATTATAATTTAGCCGGTTTTCGGCAAGCCAAATATTGAGAAAAGCAGTCGACACAATAAAAAATCCGACAAGCGCGATGATTTGGCTCCGCTCGGCTCAGATCGTCAATGCTCGGCTCAGCGATCGCGGTATTGAACGGTATGTCATTGTGATCGCTCAAATCGTTAGCGTTAGCACTTGATTAGCACGCTTTTAACTACGTCGATAGTTATCTGTGCTTGAGCTACAGGGGTTTATAATAAACATGCTGTAACAAAACTCGTAGTACAACCCAAAATCTGGCGAATCAACATACATCGTTGTAGACGGTTGTGTAATATGACTTTTTAATCTGAGCTAGAAAAAAATAATTTTTCTTCTCATAAAAGTTTTCATAAGGCAGATTAAGTACAATTGCTCAAATTCTTATTGAAACGCGTTTTTAAATTTTGTTTTCTTTACTAAGTACATGTTATTTGATAACAATTCGCCAAAAAAAATCTCAATTCAATTTCAATTCAATTCGGATGCGTTTGCACCCGAATAAAAAGTACCCTGCACCTACGACGTTATCATAATCAGTCCAAGGCTAGATGATTTATTTTCAAAATGCTGTTTTTTTATATATAATATGTAACAAAATACAGAATCGTAAGTACGGAAATTTAGATTAATCTTTTAACACTAATTTATAATATTTTTAAGCATCACATTAACAATGCACATTGTTTGGGCCTGAACCAATGATTTCCTAAGTATAGATGTGTATTTGTTGTCAGATTTCTAATATGCGGAACATCTACCCACGAACTTTGAATTTCATATGTTCCACAAATTGTCACACGCACGATGCATTTTGTTGAGTAAAAAGTCAGTTGAGAATTGTTGCTCACTCACAAGCACGCCTTGTCGCCCCGCTATTTCCTATTTAATAAACCCGCTAATTATTATTTATAATTCCGCCGCCTGAGCCACGAATAAAGATTGCTGTGCTTCAAGCTATATCTACAACCGCTGATAGCCCATCACCCATCGCTGTACCAATACGAGGAACCAATGTGAACTTCTAGGTTAGTGGAGTGCTTTCTTTGCTGTTGGTTTTCCTGTCGATACTTTATATTTTATATTGTGGAAATTATTGGTGCAGATGTGATTACACGCAAAAGATCCTTCGAGTTTACATACACATATATGTCCTTATAATAAATTAATTTATAAGGTCATAATTGTCCCGCTTCTCTCTATCCGCTCGGCACCAATGTAGGAAACTTAAAAGCCCGTACAAACATTATTTAATAAAATTGTTAAATTATTTTGAAAACCTGCAAACTACAGAAAATCCTAATTCTATTCCCAGTCATCTCCTTTTCTTTTTACCTATCCCTATCATCCTATCCTTCCCTCATATCTCTTTATATTTATTTATTTTTTCCATCTTACTTTGAATTGTATAAATGTGAAAAACTATAATTGGTAATCATGTTTTTTTGTATTGTACGTTCATGTATCGATACTGTTGTTTTTCCTATAAATTAAAATAAAAAAAATAATAAAACAAACTAAAAAAACAGAATATGGGTTAATTTACTTATAGCTTTCAAAAAAATCTGTAATTTTGTTCATTTTCTTAGATATATTTTTATTTTCCACTGCTCGGCGCTCGCTCAATCCTGAAAATGCAAAGTGCCGAAGTGATTTACATAAGTTGACTAAACGTGTAGTTACGCCAGTAAGTACTGAAATTCTAGAAACTTGGTATAATAAGTGCCGGGAACATTCTGAATGAATTCTCAGATGAATAATATCGAGCCAAAGTTGACACTGTCGGGATACTTTTTGTCGCCCAGTGTGAAAATTTGAATTTTAAATTGGGAACAAAGTAGAATTATGAATATGTTAAATACACTGAATGACGTCAAAATAAAGGAAAAGTTTTCCGATTCGTTTCAAAGGAAAGAAATGAGTAAAAATTTCTGTGATTTTTATTTGTTGAGTTGTTTAATACTCAACGGTACAGAACTTCTTGATGTTATTTTTTAAATATCTATTTTCAACAAAGATATTCACAGCAGAAGGGCAAAGATATGAAACCAAGTTTTAAGTATAAGGATATACATATACAGGGTGTAACAAAACTCGATGTACAACCCGAAAACTGGTGAATCTACATCGTATTTGGAGACGATTGTGTAATATAACTTTTTAATCTGAGCTTGAAAAAAAGATTTTTTTTCTTCTCACAAAAGTTTTCATAAGAATGGCAGATTAAGTCAAATTGCTGAAATTCTTATTAAAACGCGTTTTTTCTTTTTTTTCTTTATGGATAGTATTAATTTGAGTAAATACATGATTTTTGACAACAATTTGCAAAAAAAAAATCAACTTCGTACTCAATTTTCTCGAAAACTAAGGGTCAAATAAAAAAATATTATTCTACGACATCGACTCCAAATATTATGTAGATTCACTGGTTTTTCCGCTTGCACATCGAGTTTTGTTACACCCTGTATACAATCCTTATAATTTGAATTTAAAAAATGTTACCTCATTAAAATGCTATGAAAATAAAATAGAACTAGGGCGGATAAGGATTTAAGAATAAAAATATTTTAAACAACAACAAAAATAATGCTTTTAAATAAATAATTTTCAGCCTAAGAAAAGTTGAAAAATAGGTGAAATAAAAAAAAACGGGAATCAAAATAGATAAGGGAGGTAAGAAGATTTTTTTAAAAAAGATCAAAATAGTGCAGAGGGTCAAGAAGCAAAAAAAATACAACTTAGCTTTTGATTGCATTCGTTCAAACAATCAACATTTTTATTTTTATTGGTTGGTAAAGTTGGCTGGTATTACGGAGATATCGACCTTATCTGTGATGTAGATACGGTTGATATTTCCGTAATACCAGCCCTGCAGTTAACGGCATCTTAGTGATAGGACGTATGATACATGCTACGCCACTAAATACCTACATACGTCTTGCTATTTTACTAAGCATTTTTCGTGATTTCGTATTTTTATGGGAGTTAGATCATAAGAAATACATAAATTTGCTACTTTACTATAAACAAAATATTATCTTATGGTGAAAATTTATATTTATTATTATTTTATTATTATTTTGGATAATTTATTGAGCGCCATTTTTGTAAGAAATCACCTCAAGGGCGCTGTACATTCGATATTTTTAGTCAATTTACATTCCCAATTTATGAATAAAGGATCTGAGACAACGATTATCTAAGAAATGATACTATATCTATACGTAGGTGAAGTACTGGACCCCAATTCGTTCTGCAGCTACAAAGCGCATGGGCGGTTTGAATTTCAGCTTCACCAACGTACAAATCAAATTCAAACAATTTTACTAAAAACGCGATACTAATGAAATACTAATTCTACTGATAGCATATAGAGTCAAGAATCCAGGTCATCTTACAGCTACAGAGCGCATGGACTACTGGAATGCCAGCTTCCATCTGAAATCAGTAATTAGGGTTAATGATTTTACGAATAAGTTTTGCAAAATTGGGGCAGGATTACAATACATATTTTATCCTAAAATATTTACTAAAGATGGCTTGAATTTACCGAGAGAGACTCTATTACAATTTGTTTTGCAGCTACCAAGCGCATGGACAATAAGATCCAAGGACACCTTACAATAAAATACGGTAGGTAGGACAAGGAATCCTTAGTTTTAGATGTAAGTGTATAAAACGAGATTTAGAAAATCGCACTTTGGGATATTTTATGTAATCAATATTTATTTTACTCTTTTTTCGGGGATTATCATTACTATAGTCAAATCGTTTTTAAAAAAGCCATTACGTACAAGATCACCAGTTCTCCATTTTTCGATCACCCTTAAAATTTAATGATATTGCTTTGTTGCGTAAATAATTAGAAATCGGGGATAATAGTCAATAATTATTTATCTTTTATATTCTAACATTATTCCCGAAGTGCAATGAATGCAACCTTCTCCATACAAACATATTTATATTGACTAATCTATTATGGATTATATTCATTCAAATACTCATATATTTATCCTACATTGAAGGTGCATCGGTGCATGCACTGCACAGATCATTATTTGAAATATGCGTACTGCCTCTAGGATACTCGATCAGTTGACAGCTCCAGTGCGCTTCCAAGACAGGTCCACGTTTTCTGTAGTCCAAATGCAAACCAAGTCCGGACATAAATGTAAGGATCATAAGTGTCACCTGTGTCGGGACCACCAATGTATCTGCATGCAGATATATTGCATTTATAACTTGTATATGATGTCAAACGGAAATTATCAAAGTTTAACTGATTTTTTAGAATTATTTTTTTTATATTATCACCTCAAGAGGCCTGAAGGCCCAATTACAGAGGAAAGCAACGTCACAAACACCCGGGTTTGAGAAAAATCACTTTGAATTCACGTCATATACGTGTTTCGTTACAAATGCGGTGTAAATATGTTTGTTAGTCTTTTAGTGCTGGTGACTTGTGAAATAGGTAGGTAGTCATAGTATAGGTCGCGTCATGTACAATGAACGCTGGCGGTCAAGCTGCGCATTAGCGCATTAGGCGATTATCGGTCTTATTAGCGACGCGGGGTGGGCGGGTCACATGCGCAAACCCACCCTTCCACTTTCTTCCAGCGTTCTTTTTACATGACGCGACCTATAAAGGCACTGAAGAGACATTCGCAGTGTAAATGGCTTAGCTGAATCTCCTATACTATGACATCAGCCTTTGCCATTTAATAGTCCTTTTCTTGTATAAAAAAATGAGTAAAATTGGGTTCTTCCCATTTTTTTTTTATTTCAAAAAATTGATTGTAAGATTACGATATCTAGGGATTTTAAATTATTTTTTTACGATTTCATATGAATTTTCTAGCGCGGTTTGAAATAGCGCTTTTTCAAATCGCTCGCAGAATCCTCCATTTGGCGCGCATGCGGTGTGACGTCACAGCAATACAGGCGTTCACTACGGAATGAATTTCACGCCTTTCACGGTGGACGGGTATGACGTATGACGTCGTTAGCCAATAACGGGGGTTAAAAATCATTCGTATTTTCGTGTTTTTAAAACATAAATTTATAAATGAAAACAAAATTTTTGATCATTGTGTTTTACATCGTTGGAATTGTAAAAATATACTTTAAATATTTATAACGTTTTCAAGGATATTCATGCTATCGGGAAGAACAGACATAGGTTAGAGTTTATTAAAAAAACAAGGTTTTATTATAAAATCATTTATTCTTGCCAATTATTCTGTACACATAAATTTTCATGAAAATAATTATATTTACAGATCATTTAAATCGATGAATATGCTTCCACTCTCCCGAAACAATATATATTTTACCAAACTCGCACGTACAAAAGAAACTAATAAAAAATATAAAAATCATACCTCATAACTCGAACTTAATACAAAATATGGCTTACTAACTTTAACTACACTTGTCATGTTATTGTTTACCATTAGACAAAAATTAAAAGCAAAGTCTCATATAATATTATTTACAATACTTAAGATTAATATTAAGACGAGATTTATACAATTACACGATATCATAGACACGATAATTTCTTTTATTTGTGGTATAATACATAGCTAGCAACATTGATTTAAACCAATCCTTTAGTTTGTGCGAGATCCTTTTGTCAAGAAATAAATAAATCTCATAGATAACACAAGAATTTACAAGGTCCTATTTTTTTTTAGCTGTGTATTTACACAAATAGAATAACAATAGTTGTGAGAATGGAAGGAATCAGTCTGAACTTAGGTATAACTAGTAAAGAAGAACCAGCTAAACAAACCAAAAACAATCAACTACTCAATACACCATATTTCCAGAATATCGCCCATAAAAATAAACAAAAAATATTGCACCACGGCAAACATTTTTACAATAAAATCTGCACAATATCTCTCTCTTAACACGTGAATGTATTCTATCATTATAATATTTGTGATATGTATGTTTTATGAAACGATTAAACAAATATTTTTGACATCTATACATCCATGAAATAAATAATTTGCTAAAAACTTCTACTGAGGCGTACGGGCCCAAATTACAATGTAACATTTGAAGACAATACTGGAAATTCACATATTAATATCACATTGCGAATATATATTTCATATTTTAATATATTTATAAGGTGGGGAGAACTTGTAATTTGTAAAAAGAAATAATAATAAATCGAGGCATAACATAATATCAATTGGACGTTATTCATTTTGGTTTTATAGGAGCATTGCACATTCAGTGCGATGCTGGTATAGAAGCATTTCGAACCTTATTGATAATATAGTTATACAAGTTATTTTAAGGAGAAGCAATTATTTTTTATGTACATAAATCCGTTTCATACCTCACTTGCCTCGGTGTGAGATTCCTTAAAATAAAATCATTATTTTTTATTATGTAGAAATTTCTTACAAGTAAACAAAACAAGTATTTCACAACATCTATTTACTTTATGTAAAAACTATCAAGGTGGTACCTATATTTTCTGATAACAAAAAAAACCAACTCAGAGTAACTATTTAAACATTGTAAAATGTAAAAATATAATAAGCGTACAGTGAGCTTTATCCTCTTTATATCTTTAATTCAGATGCGTTTTCTAATTATTGATCTTAGACGAAGTACAAAATGAAAGTAATTTATAAATAAATGTTGTGTTAGTGTTTTGTATTTACAATAATATTGTACACAAAAAAAACTAAAAAACTGAAGTAAAAAAACTGTATCAAATTATTCACATGAAATATTTTCCTAACCTGTTTGGCACATTACAAGCCAATCTGAAATATTCAAATTAAGAATATTTACTTTGCTTTGCTTCATGATAATTTAATAATAAAAATGCATACAAAACAAGTGCTTATAACGTAATAATATTTTACAAAACACAGTCCACATGACGTAGATTAAGTAGCAAATTATTACATACAAAAATAATAGATAAGTAACTGAACATGTTCTATAACAACGCCCTGAGAGTTAAATACTGAAACATTTTGGTTTATTATTATATTTATTAAATATTTTGTATGGAAATTGAAGAATTAAAAAAAATTGAGTAAAAGCTTCTTTTCTGTATTCACTGATTTAATGATGATAGCAACAATGTCAGTAACATAAATAAATAGCCCATTAACATACAGTTATTTGCTTTCGAATTTGTGATTTAAAATACTATCTCATCCTAGCACCAGAATAATAGTGCTTAATTTCAGTCGTCGCGATTCGAATC
The DNA here is from genome assembly GCA_022494985.1 of Micrasema minimum. Taxonomy (NCBI): domain Eukaryota; kingdom Metazoa; phylum Arthropoda; class Insecta; order Trichoptera; family Brachycentridae; genus Micrasema; species Micrasema minimum. Next base: position 9,288 of record JAGVSP010001568.1, read on the forward strand.
AATACCTTTATGCTTTGTTATAAATAAATATTAAGTAGAATTCCGCAAATATTTGTGCTTTAGCATAAAATGTCTGATAAACTTGTCACAATTATACTATTCACACTTTTCAACTTCACTTTCAATTAATTCACTTGTATTACCTATATATGGCATATTTTTAAGTAATTTGTCTTTTTAAAGTCTATTTGAGATTTTGCACTATTCTTTAAGTATTTAAAAGGCAGTTTAAATTCTATGGCAGTCTTTTCACATTATCCGTCCACTAATATTACACATGCCATCTAACGGAGTTCTCGCCTTACGAAGGTTGAGGAAATATAAGTACTTCGGCATAGTTCGTAAGAGCGATTAATTCATTGTGATGGCGTGTGAATTGAGACACATTTGCACTATACGCTGACTTTAGGCCCATGGCGCACTTTGGTCCATATGGGTGACTAAAGCCGGGTTCAGACGATGATTTCTCTGATGACTCTGCGAGTGCGAGAGTTGGGTGTTGAGTATCCACTCTCAAGACTCTCATCGTAGCTTAGGGATAAGTGTTGCGGCGGTTTCTGCTCCTCTGTATCCATCTGGTCCAAGTAGGGGTCTGGCAAGCCACTCACGTCGTGGTAGGGTGATTCTGCCAAAAAACAGACAAATAAGTATAGAATCAAAAAAATCTTTTCAAATAATTGAAAGAACAAAAATTATGAATAATAAAAAAAAATTATGCTATGATTTGAAGTCAGTTCATATTGCTTAAACTTAGTATATCGGAAAAAATTAATATGTGTATGAAATTCTAATGAAATAGTAATAAATACAGAATTTCTAGCTAGCTATAAACTATAAGCTATAAACTACCTACAAATGTAAATAAATTTTAATTATTGAATGAAAATGCAGAAAATGGAAATTAAACTTTTGTAACCTGGCAATAACTATAAAAAGAAGATTTTGAATAGTTCCTTTGCTCACAATGAATTATTGTTGGCTATAAAACACAATATTTGCATGAAACACACCAGGCTATCAGAAAGAAAATGTAAGAGAGTGTAATTACCTATATGTTGGTCCATCCTTTTCTTAGGCTTATGAACTGAAGCGTAAGGATCTGTGCAGTATTCCTGTCGCGACGGATTTTGGCTGCCTCGCATATTGTATTCATCAGCCATGTTGGGTTGGTTGTTGTGGGTCATGTGAGGGTAGGGGGCGTAGTCATCGATGTAACCACCGTGAGTTATGGGGTCATATCCATAGGAGTTCTGGCGATCGATGATGGGGTGTGGGGCTAATGGTTGACTAGCACCATTGTTCGCAGCAGCGGCCATCTTCATCTGCCATAGAGAGTCTTGAGAATTGACACTCCCTCCATTATTTGAATTACTGTAGCTGTTTTCCATGTAACCCATATTAACCCCTACAACAAACATACATAATGAATACATTGTCCAATAAACAAATATGCATTTTTCATGTTTATTCATTTCATGCAATGTTCTATCGCATGCACATACGCACAAACTGACAGATGACAAAGCTAGTAGAGCTTTGAAAACCTTTACCTTTTATATTATAGCGACCAGCTAGTCCTTTTGAGCAATGCATGAGAAAAAAAATATTGTTTATGAACAGTGAGATACAAACACAGCGATGAAATTAATACGGTAAAGCGAATGAGATGAAGAATGATCAAAATACATACAAATCATGAGCTTCACAACAATTCTGGTATATTTATATTTAAAAAATAATAATGAAAATACTAACATTCACCCCCATTGATGTTTTGACCTGGATGACCTTGTACATTGGGAGCAACATGATATCCATATCCATTTTGCGTTGCGTAAACAGCATTCTTGGGGTCTTCCATCGACAAAGCCAAATCCATGGAATGTTCCAGAGCTTTGTTTTCTAGACCTGTTGTAGGATAGTATGGAGGAGGAGCTTGGTTCTGTGAAGCGACCATGGAAGGTCTGACAGAGTCCATTTCATAGTCCTTTGCATTTTGTTTCTTTGTCTGGTTCCTCTTGCAACGGCAGAACATTAGCAGTAAGCCAATGAAGAGTATGAAAACCACACAAGACACAATTATGGCGATGAGAGTTGGTGTTGCTAGAGCTGATGCTTCCTTGATGTATGATGGACCCAACTGCAACAAAAAAATTAAGATATTAGTTATCAAATAAAAGATGTACAGTGATACATAATCAAAAGTTCTATTAAATAAAATAAGAATCACAAAAAATACTCACTGTCTGCTTCAGTGTATTCACCACAATGCTCATGGTTGACTCTCAGGCACAATTTCACTCTAACTCTTGGATTAAGTTCATCAACGTGCACCAGATTAGGGTTTATATCATTGTTTTCATCTAACGATCTTCCACCATTTCTTCCCATTCTGTTAGTGGATTGCGCTAGATGATCGATGATGATTTCTTTGTATGTAGGCCCATTGCCAGATACGTGTAAAGGAATCGTTTCAATGACTTGCCACATTGATTGAGTTGTGTGACCATTAACCAATGTTTCCACTACTCCAATAAGTGCAAGGCATGTAGAGCCAACACTGAGAGATAAAGTCTTGGTGCTAGGGTCAAATGTAACTTGGTCTGGTGATGGGATTTTATCAACCTTGGTTGTTGTTGAAATTTCATTAGAAAATTCACTGTGACCTTTGGTGTTAAAGGCTTTTACCTAAAAATCAGATTTAAATAAATAACACATTATATATTTCGTTGTACATCTTTCAAAAAGGCGTATCTCAAATTTGCTGATTTTACAAGACACGACTTCAGATTCTTGGCGTCCTGGACGTCCGCTGTTGACAATCCGTCGGCAGTTTGCGTCAGAACTACGGGACGTGGACCTGAACTGGGAGGATGCGCAGGAACTGGCGGCTTGGCTTGGTGGCAGTTTGTGGAATCCATATGCTCCACATAGGGAGCGGATATGGTATGATGATGACTTTGAGGAATTTTCTTGGAAAATATAGCGAAAAATGTTTATAAAATATGAATCGCACCCGGTTTCCAAAATATATTCATAAAGAAAAATGATTGTTAAACCTAGCATTATTATTCATTTTGACCTCCTGTAAAATAAACAAAATCGAGTTACGCTTTTTTGAAAGATGGACGACGATTTAGGCACACTGTAAAAATATGTATTGTTTATCATTAACACATTCATAATATAATTTTATTTCAGGGTGCGAAAATTAAAAATGCGTGATAAAAACGAAAAGAAAAATGTCTAAAAAAATAAATCACGTAATAAAGCTTTTTCGTAATTATTCACATAAATTTTTTTGTCCTCTTTTTACCTTGAAAACATAAGTCAGATGCTGTCGGTTGCAATAAAAATAAAAAATCCAATGAATAAATGACAATAAATTTGGTTTTGAACATAATTAATTTCTTTGAATGATGAATGGGTATGAACAATATTTGCTATAATGGATCTATTAAATGAAAATATTTGAATATGAAGAGGAAAATGTGCAATACCTTGAAAACGTAACTCTGATGCTGGTCTAATGATGTAACATTACACGGCACATTTCTCTGGCAGTCAAATTCCATCCATTCTCCATTTCGAGATGTCATCATGGAGCAGTCTCCAGTTACAACTTCATTGTTGGGCATCGCTACTCTTCTGTATGACACAAAGTATTTGGTATTCTGAAGTCCTCCATCGAATCCAGGTTCCCACAAGAGTGTAACAAAGTTGTGTCCAACCTCGGTGGTTTGCAAGTTTCGTGGCTTTTCAGGAGCTCCCTTTGGTTGAAGTTTAATCTGAGCCTTAACTGACCCCAAAACATTTATAACTCGGCAATAATAGTCCCCATAGTCCTGATGTTTTATATTTGATACCTTCAGAACACTCATGTACATGTCATTGTTATCAGTTGTTGTATTAATTTCGTAGTGTCCTTCAGAGGACATAAGAAGTGGTGCAGTATTGGTACCAAATGACCACTGGAACTCAGGTTTAGGATAAGCTTGCATCTTACAGACAACTTCCGCAGTTTCATGTAAGTCATAAGCAACTTTGTTATATCTATGTAATATGATGGGTTCATCTGAAATTAAAATGAGTCATGAAAGATAACGTTTTTTACACATTACAGGTAAGGTTAAGTAATATCATTCAATTAATTTAAAATTGACAGTAGAAGCTGAACAAATAAAACTTACGTTCAATTCTGAGGTGCATACTGGATTCAGCTCGCTTTACTTCGTTTTCGAATACACAAGAATACACTCCTCTATCTTCAGGAAGCAGTTGATTACCTTCAATTCTGGCTTTGCCATTAAACTTCAGTACACTCTGGACATTAACTACTCCGTTTCTACCTTCAGTAGTATCTGTTCTGACTTCATAAAGATTTGGTTCTGGAGTAATTTCTTGTCCACCTTTGAGCCATCTGATAGAAGGTTTGGGCTTTCCATGTGCGCTGCAACTTACGGAGAATTCACTGTCACCAACTTTTCTCGTCATATGAGGCTGCAATTTGAGTTGGAATCTAGGAGGCTGGTGGACTTCTAGGCTAATGGACGCCATTTCTCCATGTCCCAGTTCGTTTGTCGCCTGGCAGTGGTAAGTTCCTTCGCTGCCAAGGTGGGCACTTGGGATAGTGTACTTGTTGCCGGTAGCTAAGACAGTGGATTGAGCTCCCTGGGCTTCTCCATCCCTGAACCATCTGTATTGCGGAGCTGGCCAGCCAGGTGGGTTCGCAGCGCATGAGAGTGTCACTCCGGAACCTTCCTGAGCTATTGGGCGATCGGGACTAATGCGTGCTCTTCCTGGCTTATGCCTCACAAGAACCGCGACAGAAGACATTCCAGCTTTGACTAGGCGTTTTCCGCCAGCAGAAGTTATAACGTTTGTAGCACGACAGATATAAGTTCCGGCCGATTCAGCTGTTACCCTCGGTAAGCGCAAGGTGTCGCCGCTTTGCCTGAAATCAGCTTTATCTTCCTTAGTCCATTCGATGGAAATCGGTTCCGGATTTGCAGTTACATTGCAACGAATATTGACGAGACCATTTTCTTCAACTTCCTTAGTTTTCGATTCGATAACAACATTCGGCGGAAACAATACATCCAAATGCACCTCCTGCTCTCCAACTTTTCCCAAGCCATTGTCAGCAGAGCAGGTGTACTTGCCGGCATCCTGGACTGAAACTCTATGGAGAGTGTGGGTAAACGATGTCGAGATGAACTTCCCATTACGAGTCCACCGGACATTGGAAACTTTTGGTTTGGCATCTACTTTGCATTCCATAGTGGCTGTCCCATCTACCTCTACTTTCAGGGGGTTTTCTGGTCCCACCTCCACACGCGGGAAATCTGAAATAAAACAAGAAGAGTAAATTAATAATTAGACTGCGAAAATTGTAAGACCAATAAAAAATTTAACATTTACGCTTATGTACATGAAATTACTCCCTAATGTTAAAGTAACTTCGTTATCAGGAGAATAATAAAGATAATTCATGCTAATTTTTCGTTGCGTACTTTTACTGTTTTACGATTTTTAACGTTAAAGTTTCACATAAACTTTACGCCGTAATTAAATAAAGATACTTTTGTTTTAATAAGGATTTCTTAGTACGATATTGTTGTTAATAAAATATTATGCCTTTCTTGGCGATTTTGTCATAAGAAAAGTTCAAACCTTTAAAAGGCCATGTAAAATTGTATACGATACTGGTTAATGTAATACCTACTGATCATAACGCATTTATGTTTCAAAATATTAAAACATATATACTTAGGAAAGTGTGGGTGATACGGAATGGCGAGAAACAACAATAAAAATTACATTTGTTATGAGCATTAAAATACTGTATGAGAAAGCATTTTCTCAATAACCACTAGAATATTGATGAAACCAATAATAGAATAGACAGTGAAATATAATTTATTTCAGAATGAAGTAGGTTAATACCTACCCAAATGTATTAAGTAAATAAATTCGAATGGGCAGAAATACGAAATAACGCATTATAATATCATATGCCAGACGTTAATAATAACTATATGGGTTCAATTATCTAGAATCTAGATCGATAAATATTAGTAAAGATGGGAAGAGCATCTAGCAGTTTCTGTAAACAGTTCTGGCATGAATATTCCAGCTATTTTTACCACTGGCCATGTGGCGTACATTGGGTGATTATGTCTAATAGAATATCTTAGCTAATACAATCCCTAACCAAAATATCGATCATTCACTAACATAATGATATTTAGAATAATTATCTAGCAACTGACTAATTTGTAGATGATACCAACAAGGCGATATTTGAGTAGTGGGTATATAAACATACATGTATGGTAGGTAATAGGCACACATGTTAAATTTGAAGGTAGGCGTAAAAGTAATTACCTCGTTTCTTGCTTATTTGATACGTAAATAATAAAGGACCACGACCGCCGAATATGAATAAGGCGGAAAGTCTGTAACTTTCTCCGAGGTAAAATAAATTTGATTATAGGGTTATTGGAAAATAGTGTCTGATTCAATTAGTTGTGGAGGTTTAACAGTTTTGAAGTAAAGCGGTATTCAGTTTTAGCAATACAGGAGTAAAAGCAAATATTGGCTTAAATTCAGTAGGTAGATTAGATCAAATAACAGAAAAAAGACAGTAAACGAATATTTTTCAAGATAACCCACATTTGTTCAAATGACAAATAAATAGTGTTATCATTAAAGATATTTGTTTAGGACGGAATCATAAATTGATATTTCAGAGTAAATACCAAAGGGATTTAGGTAACCTTATATGGTAGAAATCAGAAATACCTGGAAATTCTACGCGTGTAAATAAAAACTGTTATTCGAAAGTAAATAAAAAGAACTGTTTACTGTTTAACCTTTCCAACTAAGAAAAGAATATCAAATAGAAAAAAGGAAAGAAAATATCTCTGACTTTGAGGAGCGAAATGAGACAAAGGAAAGACGGAAATATAAGACGATATTAAAGGGTCCCTAGAATCTGGTAAGTACAGGGGGTTGCAAGGTGATCATTATGACTGCCTTGGAAATTTCAGAAGAAAATTTCAGACACCTGTTATGTTAGACTTTATTGAACCGAGTTACAAATTAATGCGTTCCGCTACTTAATCAGCGGGTACTTAGGCTGGGTGGGTGGATAATTTCGCTAGCGGGAGGAAAATCCATCTGAGACTAGAACGCTCTTCAGCGCAATCCTTTAAGCGCCAAGGGCTCGGATAATGTACTGCGAAACTTACAATAATTTAAGATATTAACTTCACAACGTGAACAATATTCCTAGGGCCTACTACTGCGGAAATTACGATTAATCATAATCAACTTTTCAAGTGAAAGTTAGTCAATATTTTTGAAGCGAATAAAAATGGATGAACGCAGAATAAAGAATGCTGACATTTCAAGTGACAAAGATTGCAATACTGTAGAGATCGCGAGCCTTATAAATCGAGGTATACTCGTCATTAGATAAGAAATATGTAAGGAAGTAGTTATAAATATATATATATAAAAACAATGCCTTTATCTTTTCTGCGAAAAACTTAATATCATGTATTTTTAGAGATTTAGTTCGTCATGATTACATGTTTAGTACCTTCACGCGTCCAATACAAAAAATACAAGGTTAAAGATAAAATATTGTTTGAGCACAAAGCATAATACTGAAGAACCATATCGCGCCGAAATCAATCCTAATATTGTATTGTATTACAAAATTGCCCTATTTCCAAAAGAAGGGATACAAAGTTGGTGATTAGTCTCTGCCAGAAAGCCATAAATTATACTGTAGCGAGGGTGTGATCGTAACGTGTGAAAAGAATTGAAAAACATTAAGAAATTGATTAGTTTTTAAATTAATTTTCGGCACTCGAAATTCTTTTAGTCGGGCATAAGGATTTAACGAATGCATCGATCTCTGGCACCGAGATCCGACGCGCGACGTGGAGTGGTCGGGGATAGAGAATGTAAAGTAGTCTGTACGTTTAGTTCAAGTGGAAGTCCTATTCCAGGGTTCGATTACCCGAATACTGGAGATGGGAGATAGTCCGCCCCGTGGAGAGAAGAGAGCCAGTTATCTCGAGAGAGAGGATTAATTGAGACGACGATTGGCGGCAGCTTTCCATAAAAGCATTTCTGTTCAAGTGGGGTCTGCTCCGCAGATGTCCATTAACACCGACTCTCTTTATCAACGGTCTCTCACATGTCTCAATGGATCACTGTTACGGTAATGGATATCATACTAATTCAATTACCCAACTTTATAAGATAAATTTCATCGTGTGAAAATAGTCGAATGTTTAGATGTAATCATCGCACATTCAAGCATACATACTTTGAAATCTGGTTTGTCATTTGTTCGTTGGAAAGTACTCGATAAAAAAGAAAATACTCTCCGAGATTAAAGTTAAGCTAGAAAATAAAACGTAAAGTCCGACAATCGTATTTGTAATCGTAAAGTACCGTTATTTAATGTGATGGCCAGAAAACATTTGAGGAATGTTTCTGTAAAGGAGGTGCGCGGGGAGACGTGAGCCCCCTCCTGCCTCTGCTACTTGCTACTTGCTACTTGCTACTAGTGACTAGTCCCGACTGCACCGGGGCAAGACAAACGGTGGCGCGCAGGAAATTGTAAAAGCTCGGCCGTTTTACAATTTCAACCATAATTTATCGCGAGGTTAAGGGAATAGATTTAGTACTTCGCTATTATCCTCGGCTTCTCCGCGGTCAACTCGTTGCAAGGCTGACTAAAGCCCGCGGGCCGCCATCGCCGGAATTCTTAATACTCCAGATAACGAACGGTATTAACGAGACAATGGCGCAAACCACCCTGTTTATACTGCTCCAAATTAAATTAAGCACCCCCTTCAAGAAAAGTGCATCTCCCCGTGAGTGGTACTACTACTACTCTCCCTTATTCGCACCCAATGGTGCATAGGGCACTGCATTAAAACACAAGCGAATCTTGATCATTTGTTAAATGTAGGCAAGATGATCAGTCTTACGCTTCAGCGCCAGTCCTAGGTCGTATATGAAATATTTTTATGTGAAAAACACATTCAAATTAATATTTCATATTTACCCCCGTCGGGAATCGAACCCTACAAGTGCTACCCTGGGAGTGCTACAGGGGGTACATATGGAAGGAATAGGAGGTCGCGTGACGTGTCCCGCCCGGATGCTCACAGTTAAACGCAAAAATACATAACCTCACTTTCCCGCCTTAATGCATCGCCATTTTTAATCCCTTTAAACTCGCGCCTTTGCTGCTAGTACACGAATTTTCCTATTACATTAAACGTTGCCTTTTCTAGGCGAAATTTTTCTTATCTGATAAGGGCGTAAATGAAGACGGATTTCGTTGTTGTTTCGATGTCGGCTGTACTTTTGATTTATACACCGGGGCGCAAAATATCAATGATGGTAATGAGAACCACTTATAAGTCGAGCGAATAAATTCCCCAGAACATGCAAACCGGTAATTCGTTGATAAAATTATAAAAATAAGGACTCGTTGCAAACTAAGCGATGCGCTAAAAAAAATATGCAATCAATCGATCAGTATAGTTTATCAACGTTGATGATTGGCTTAAATTTGTGTTAAATAAAATTTGAATCACAAAACCTTCAGCGGTATCGTAAAGCCGATCGTGCAAGTCGTGTTCTGTCTGTCGGTGCCGTAGATATTATGTAAGAAAGATTTTTTTTGAGTTTGAGTATATTTTTGTAATTGTTTCTGTACCTATCCAAACCGAAATGCCCCTTCAATCAAGTAAACAATATACCTAAGCGATTTGAAAGCTTTCAAGTACCCGTGGAGGGATTTTACAAAACGCGTAAAGTAAAAGCTCTTTTAAGTAGGTACTTTTATTTCAAACAGAACCAGTTAAAGTTTAAAACCAAATTTATTACCAAAATACAAACGAAGAGGAATTCTCGCACGATAGCCACAAGAGAAATCAAGCATAAATTAACCGTTTTATAAAGTATTTTAATGCAATCAAGTGAATGTTTAAATCTCGTGTTTTTTTAAAGATTTCGATATTTTTAGAAGGAGGGAAATCGTCGCGAATCATGCACGCGTGGGGTTAAGGGGTAATCGCAGCTACAACCGAAACCAACAATAACATACGCGGTCCATTGTTAACACGTCAACCTTTATTACGTCTTCCAGTTTAGATTGTTCCCGACCGAATAAGCGCTCTGTTTCTCCTCCTACAAGGAAACCTCACTAATCTAAATGATAAAATGGCGTGTAACTGGTTGGTTTGTATGGCAAGACTACAGACATACAGACTAGTATACCGTGCAGACTATACTGTACACGAAATACAGCCCTGTTAACTGTGTATTGTTTAGGAGACATTTACAAATGAAACGAATTTTATAGTGCCATGAAGAACGCAACTAATAAGTATACTCAAAGCGACCCTCCTGTACGGAAGGAATGAGGCCACTAAAGAAAACTAGCAAAAAAGGATGACTAATTTACACCTTAAAAATATATTAAATTAACATCTTACTGTCGTCTCTAGAGAAAAATTAAAACAATGATGTGTATATGTATAATGTCGCGCATTCGAGTTGAAGAGCGAATCGGGAGAAGTTATATGCGAGGGATCTACGAGTATCTACCTCAGCGAGTGGGAGGGAACAATAAAGCCAACTTGCAGGCGCAAAAAGCGAGTAACTGCTTGTCGTAATGCCCCATTCTTTTGGTACAACGACACGGGGCGTGCACTGGAGACGGTAAGACGAAGGCATCGATTGTTACTTAGGAACTGTGAATAGCCTAATGGTTCCAACTCAAGGGCGGAAATACTCCACCAGCTCTAAATGAGGGGCGCGTCTCGAATGTTGATCGCCCCCAAAGGATTAGAGGCAGACTCACTTAAATCCAGAATACTAAACGTGATAGCGATTGTTTCGCGAATTGATTGATTGTTCGATTTCTATCGGAATGTAAAACGAGCATCATTCTTTCAATAACAACCAAACGATTTATTGATTATAATATTTATTTATTCAACGACAACGAATATCAAAAGATGATACGATTTTTTCCGACAATTGTGTATTATTGTTGATTTAAACTAAAATTCCCCAGTCGAGTTAACAGAAGTTCTTCAAAATAATCAAAAAGGTATTCGAGGAAAGTTTCTGTTCATTTGTTCTGTCAACATTTTATGCGCTCCGAAGCCGAGTTGGAAAATCAAAGGATTCTGGAACTTTTTAAAGTAAGCGCTGCTTTAATAAAAGGTCCGTTTCATACCGACTGAGCCTTTAGATCCTTTGTGGAACCGGGGATAATAAAAGACCTACGAACTGTAAAATTTGTAGACATTAATGACTTTCCTAATAAAATATGAATAACGATTCCTAAGCTTTGCAATTTCATCATTTCAGATCCCAAATAATACGATACGGTTGCCCGAGGAAATTATTGTATTAAAATAAATTATATTTTATACCTTTGGGTAGGTTTAGAGTTACCGAAGTAATAAAGTGGAATAATTAGATTTTGCTTACATGATTAAGTTTTGAAAATTATAATCCGAGTCGGAGTTTATAGCATACGAGCAAAAAGTTATTAAATAAAATTTTCATTACTAATTAAATTATAAGCTCGACGAGACTCGACGACAGACTAGGGAAAGAAGTATATAAAAGAAAGTCGTAAAGAACTAGATAAGGCGATATCTCGCGAATTTGGAGAGAACATTCTCGGAATGTGTGAGCGACCCTTTTCTCCATTTGGAAAGGTGGTTTTAAAGGAATGCCGAATTTCAGTCTCTCTCCAGACCGCATTTAGTATGGAGCGGTACCTAATCATCGCCATCACGTGACCACTTGGGAACGGAGGGTATTGGGGAATAAAACGTGCCAATCGAGGAACCCACGTATCCTGAACAATTTTTCAAAGGACGACCTACACCAGGAAGGAAAATAATATCCCAGATATTGATACGGAAGCAATATAGATATATACCGACGTAGACAGTCTGCAACCAGCGTCAGTGATAGAAATACGATTCATACATATTTATAAGGTTGAATCCCACACGAAGAAAAGTAACTCACACCTGCTTTTGAGGTCGTGTGATTCCAATAATATTACAGCTTTAATCTATTATTGATTTTGTGTTTTTTTATTAATATTAAGAACCCAAATATTCGTTCTGCGTCCCACCAAAACCACCATCGATTTCTTGAAGTCGCTATTGACGCGTTCTGACAGAAATAGTCCTATCGTACTACTTAAGTTGTCAAATAAAAAAATCCAAATGGACAAAATAATGCTATTTATTTTCTTGTAGCGACATTTGGACATTATACTATTAAAAAGCTCAATTTATTTTTTTATACATACGTATATATTGTTTTATCATTTAAAACCAAAAGCAGCATGTAAAAAGTAGCAGAAACCGGAATTATCAAAGGATAAAAAAGGTAGAAAAAATAATTGTATGTTTAAAAGGTGAAACCCTTGCACCAATTGTGATATACAGAATTTAGAAAATTTATATCTGTTCCTATATCTGCCACTCGTACAACAGATACAATAGAGATATTTCGTTCCAATTGCGCATTGCGCATTGCGCTTTGGAAGCATGTTCGGCATTAGTTTAAGAGACCATGTAAAAAATGAGGGAATAAGAAGACAAAAAAAGTTACAGACATCATTAAATTTATCTTCAGCTGGGGAAGTGGAAGATAGATGCCAAATTAGGACAGATGGATAAAACGTCTAATTAATTGGAGTCCCAGAGACGTAAGAAGACCTGTAGGAGGACCGCCAAGACGATGAACGAACGATATAAATAGTGCTGCAGGATCCAGATGGCAACTCCAAGTCTCAAGACAGACTTCAGTGGATCAACATGAGGAAGGCTAATGTCCAGCAATCGATGACTGTTCAACAAAAAGAAGAGAAATATACTTACAGTTGACGCTGAGTGTGACAGTAGCCTCAAGTTTCTCTCTCTCCAGCAGGGCGCGGTTCATAAACGGGGTAAACACACCTGAAGACTGCTCCATCGTCTTCTCGTGATGGACTGAGGGTGAGGGTAAGCGCTACTTGGCTCTGCGCGGGAGCTACCAATCACGAGTTCGGCTTCGAGAGGGTAAGTTGAGCCTTCTCGATACCACCTGAAACAAGAGGAGGAATAATAATTAGTTTGATATTTACATAACATTTCATTACTACTTCTACTACTTTCCATTATCCGCACCCAATGGTGCATAGGGCACTGCATCGGTACACCAAGTGCAGTGTATATTAATCATTCTATTACATGAAGATAAGATGATCAGTCATACGCTTCAGTTCCAGTCCAAGGTATCACGAAAGGTATATGAAAATCACATGTAAATAAATATTTCATGCTTACCCCTTACGGGAATCGAACCCGCGACCTCATGCACGGTAGCCAAATGCGCTAAATGTTATACAAATACCTAGTTAAATAAAAAGATCCCGTCGAGGTTAGAAATACAAGGATTGAGTTTGATGTTTTTTTATTATAAGAAGTTTTGACTTCTAGTAAAGACACCTGAGTAAAGATTTTCGGTGAAGCTGAGGAATGTGGAATTGACTAAAAATAGGCGATAAATAAATAAATAAAAATACGGATTGACTAAAAATAGGCGGAGTGTTGGTCAACCAACTTGAAGGTGGAGGCACCTAGTGACATTTGCTCCACATGGGCATGGGAGCGAATATGGAAAAGAAAAAGAAGAAAAACTCTAGAGATAAAAAAACATCAATGGTGTCGTACGTTATTTATTGGGATGACTATTGGAATAATGTATTTTTTGTTTTTAATCAATAAAAAAAAAATTACGTACAAAACAACAAAATGGTGGTGAAAATAATAAATTTTCTTTCGGAACAATTTCTTGAAGGGCAGGCGTCTAGTGACGTCCACATTCCAGATGCTCTACCAAGGAGCGAATGAGGCGAAAGTAGAAGATAATATTTTTTTGTTTTTTGATAGATAGTATCGAAGATAAAATAAAAGTTTGGCAATCGACCAAAAGTAATTACCTTACAAAAACTTGCGAAAGGCCTTAGCGCGAAAATTATCGCGCGGTATTATCAAATACTAAGAATGATAAAAGATAAAAAGTTCATAACAATAGCCTATTAAGCTCAATAAAACCAAAAAAAATCTTAGTCATAATGATCGAAAAATGGAGTAAATAAATTAAATGAAGGTTATCCTTCGCTTTAGATCGTGTAACGAGTTATAAATCGGATTTCGCATAATAGCAATCTTCGATTCGTACCTACTAAGAGAAGAACACAAAATAGAGGAACATTATTCATCATTTCTGTAAAGCGCTTCCATTAGGAACTTTGCCATTATTAATATTCTATACGAACACACCAAAGGTGAGATCCTCCTTCGTACTTTCACTGGACATAATCTATCAGGAAAGGCGACTATAAATAACGTAATTTCGACATCTTCAGTTAGACTTATAAGTAAAAAGTTTCGCAAGTTATGTTTGACTTAAGTAAAAGAAGCTGAAAAAAAACAACCATCTTGAAAATAAATACCGCCGAAAATTTTCCAAGAAGAATAATTTATATGTTAATATTTTATGTAAAATATAAAAATCTCGGGAGATTTTCCCGTAGAATGCAGACAATATTCCCGGATCTATTGTGTGTTCTTGACGCGGAACTTTAACATAATTTATTTAGAACTTTTCCTTACGGCTTCAGCGTTTAACAAAGTGAGGTGGGTATATAAGATTTTTATACAATTATTTATTCCGCCACGGTTTTTATGTTCGCCAGTCCGTAGTCCAGAATTTATGAAAAATAAATTCTTTCAATGAAGGCCTTTAAGATGAAATCTTCGCAGATTTAGCGTCTCTGTTTACCTGCAAATGAATAGCTACAAAGTAAACTTCGGATTAAATTTTAAATCGGGGATTTATTTTGAGAAGAATAGAATAAATTAATTTTACCAAGTATAAATTCGAGTTCAGCTTTATATCAATAAGATGATGTCGGTTTATTTAGGATTTGTAAGATTAAAGCCGCTAAACTGAAATATGTAAGGGCACTTCCTTAAAGTTTTACGAATATTATATGAATTCTCACTTTTGAATAAATTTATTAGAAAAATAAAGCATTCCAGGATTAGTGCATTTTTTTCTATTACCTACTGGTTGTATTGTATTATTCAAATATGTATTGTCAAAAGTATTATTAATTAACATAGATTTCAAAGTTTATACAATAGATTTCACTACCCATTTGTTGAATTACTCGTAATATTCTGAACAATAATTATTAATGAAAAATAGTTTAAAATATCCGTAATTCAAAGTTCAAAGTATGTATCTAATAAGTAGCTGGAAAATTTTAATATTAAAGATGTTTTGTTTGATAAATGACCTATATATTACTAGCTTATGTTTTACACAATATTAAATAAGAAAAAGTAGAAAAAAGTTTATCCATAAAATTAACGATTTTTCATTTTATTTTATTTTATTTGGATAACCAACAGAGAACAATAGCATATAAGTGTACATAATAGAGTTCTTCCCGATAGCATGAATATCCTTGAAAACGTTATAAATATTTAAAGTATATTTTTACAATTCCAACGATATAAAACACAATGATCAAAAATGTTGTTTTCATTTATAAAATTTATATTTTAAAAACACGAAATGACGAGTGACTTTTAACGCCCGTTATTGGCTAATGACGTCATACCCGTCCATTATGAAAGGCGTGAAATTCATTACGAAGTGAGCGCCCATATTGATGTGACGTCACACCGCATGCGCGCCAAATGGAGGATTTTGCGAGCGATTTGAAAAAGCGCTATTTCAAACCGCGCTATAAAATTCATATGACATCGTAAAAATTAAAAAAAAATTCCCTTGATATTGTTATTTTTCAATCAATTTTTTAAACAAAAAATAAAAAATCGGAAAGAACCCAATTGTAGATTGAAAAAAGCTCCAATTACAGGTTTTCACAGATTGACCGTTAACAAAGACAAAAATCAAATATACCTATATATTACGTTCAACTTTGTTTTATCATGAAGGAAAGTCTATTTGTACATTTAAAAAAATGTTTGTCCTTAACGAGACCTAATAGTAAAAATAACACGAACATAAAAACTCATAAAATATTCTATACCTCCGAACAGATCTCCTGATTACCGATACCATATTCCGGATTATATAAATAATGGCGCACGATACATTCGTAGTAATGTCAATTTGTATTACACAATGTCTCGTGGCTGTAATACTATCAGACAAAAGGCCTTATATTTCTGTATGGAATGATTACAAATATAATAATAAGATGGAAACATAATAGATTTTCGATTAATCGAATTTCTGCTGAAAGAAAGGTATACCAGGGTTCACAATTGTAATTAATGTCAGAATTCAATACACGCATATCGGAAATATTTGGTAATATCATACAATCATTTTGCTATGAATTATTTATCGAAAATCGAAAACTGATTTAAGTTATCTTAGTAAAAAAAATTAATATCGTACACCTGAAATTCAATACATGAAATTCTTTAATCATATAAAATGAGCTCATAGCATTTATGCGCATATTTAAATGCTAGAAACCTTATATCTGTATTCATTTTAAATTTGAAATTAATGCACGCCTCGTTTTCCGATATAAATTTATGGTAACAAGACGATTCCTGTGCAATTAATTAAACTTGATACGATGGCGATTGGTGTAACATAATCCAGTTACTAAATTTAATTGTCTATATTCGACTAGGTGTAAAGAAATGTATATAAAAACGTTTGGCAAAGTATCCGATAGAAACTCCCCCACGGGACATCTGGACCGAGAACATAGGAATGAATATAAGGCACAAGAGAATCTGTGGGAGTGACTTGAAATTTGCAAGGCGGAAGAAAATAACTGGGAAATTGATTTCGAAGAAGACAATTTTCTTTCAAGAGAGGGTCGTATATTTTTATGTCTTTGTTTTAAAGGTTCTGTAAGGCCTATATTTCCCTAGTTCGAGCTTTACCAGCACTTACTGATGACTATGGGGGTAGGAAGTAACAATCACGTTTCTTTTAAATAGCTTAACTACTAAGACGCATAGCGAGAATAGGGATGTTTTACCCTAAGGACTTGTTCTTCGTTCAATGTCATGAAAATAGCTTTTGAATTTAGTTTGTTTTCCGGAACTTGGTTTATAATATCCAGATTTTTTTCTCCTCAAACGACTTTTCAATAAGTTAAAAATTAATAAACTACATTTTGAGTGTGTCAAATACTTGTAGACAAAAACTGGATTTCACCCATTACGGGCTAACATTAAATTACAATTTGACATCTCAACAGAGACGAGAAGTTAGGAAGGGAATATGGATATCTAGGCGTTTACAGGGCTTATGATCTGTCATTGTAATACATCATCATGATTATTATTAAGCTAAAGGTAGAAGAATGTGGCCTCGTGGCATGGCGGTAGCGCGTTTGGTTGCCATGCATGAGGTCGCAGGTTCGATTCCCGATAGGGGTCAATATGAAATATTTATTTGAATGTGATTTTCACACATAAAATATGTTATATATATGAAACCTTGGACTGGCGTTGGAGCGTAAGACTGATCATCTTGCCTTCGTGTAACAAATGCTCGAGATTCACTGCATTTGCTTAAGTATGCAGTGCCCTATGCACTATTGGATGCGGATAAGGGATAAATAGTAGAATAATATATAGTAATCCAAGACTCACTTTTCACGAGTAGTAAAATAATGATTCATTGAAGGCAACGTGAATTGTTCGATGACGTAAAAACAGAAACTTAACCTTGGCATCTCATCTTTTTCTCAGGTGTTCCGCCATAAAACTCCACATGACTACGTAATCCTTCTTGGAAGAGTGAATCACAAAAACGCCATATAATAAAAATGTGTTTAGTATAATATTTAGAAAGCGGTAATTCTGCAAACCCAATTTTAATTAGTAATATTAAGGAAAAGATTTAGTTGTGGTGATTGTGGGCTCACAATAAAAGTTCGTGTAAAAGAGAGTAGACTCAAAGGCTTCGGCAAAAGTGTGCGGTTTCCTCGAAGCATTATGCACGACAGAACTCGAATGGTTTCTAACTTTTGGAGCCGGAACTCTATTCAGTACATGTGAACCTGTCTTCTAGTTAGTGATGGTTGGGTGGGCCATAATAAATAATGGAGAAGGTGGGAGTGTTAGTAAAGGTGAGTAGTAATTAGACGAGGATTTGGGGTCCTTCAGGACACAAGTGGACCCGGATTACAATAGGGAGTTACGACCCAAATAAACTTGTTTAGTTCCCAGAGTCCTGAATATGTGCGAAAGTAATTGTTATTACCTTCGCCGGAGACGCAGAAAACCAATGCTGTTTAAAGGTTGAACCGCGACGCAATACCTCTATTCCAAATTTAATATTCATCAGAACAGAATGTAATAATCCGCGTACGCTTTCCGCTTCGTGACATTGTGATGAACTTGAAAATCTGGTTAAAATCTCTGATGGAAAATGTATCTATATTTTAAGTAAAGAATATCTCAAGTTATAATGTAAATGTACACCTAAATACCGCGAGCGAGGAGAATATGCTTTATTTTGAAATTGACACAAAAATCTGAATGTTCTTTCTTTTGTCCCGCATTTTTCGCAGCCGGGTAATCCCGGGGGATGATGAATTGAAATTCTCCCAGCCCCTCCGCCGCGGCTGCCACCCCTACCCTCCACCCGCACCCCGCGAGTAATTCATCTTATTCCGAAAATCATTTTGCGCGAAAATTTCGTGGACCTTCGTTCTTAGCTTACCGCTTTTTACTGTAACACTCCAGGAGGTGTCACGCAATTTTTAAAGGCCACTTAAATGTTCTATCGTAATGGTGAACAAATCCCGGATACTGAATGACTAGACTCTAGTATTCGCGGAGCCCAGAGTAATCAAGTTGCTGAGTGCGGTTAACTAATGGACAAATCAACTTTACTGTTGGTCAATTTAAAGTTAAACAAGTCGTGAGTCATATCCTTCGTTAAAAACTTACTCATGTACCTCACTTCCGAGACCTTTTGTGCAAATATAAATCACAATTTCAAAACATATGAGATTAAAATAGCGCTATACTTTAAATTACGAATACGTGTAAAGGTAAATATATAACTATATTCGTAGAATAATTATAACTTGTAACAATAGATATCGAGTAAGTGCTTTCGTGCTAAATCGGGAAGCGTGAAAAGCCCACATCATCCTTTGTTCCCAAAATCATTACAAAATCACGGAAATCTGAGAATGATTTCATTAATCTGTAAATCTTTTCTAACACGGTGATAGAACACCAAAATCCTGAGAAAATCATAATATTTAGCTTTGTGTCAAGCGATTTTAGGAATTCGATTATAATATCACGCTTGAAACGAGATTTCAAAGGAAAGCTCCGAGAATTTAAAAACGGAGGCGTTAAAACACTTTTAAATATTCACTTCGCCTCGTTATTTTAATGGCTGTATTTTCTCAAATATGACAAAGTCAAGATGATCTCTCGTTAACATAATTACTTAAGTATATCCCGCAAAAGAAGCTCATGTTTTCAAAAGCTGTTGTTGCGAAAAAGCTTACGTGATTTACAGCTTTCAGTGGGGAAATTTTAAAAGTTCCTCGGATGGGAGAATACCTAATAATTTAAATTTTTACACTGCCACTCAGAGTGCACAGTACACTAGCACTAGTACTAAAACTACAATACTACTCACTACTCGTGCACAGTGCCTGGCTTAGGAATACCAAAATTATTCGCTATGCAAGTTAACGGTACTTAATAATAACACCGTAAATGGAGTTTTCAGCTTTACATTAACTTAAAAGTAGGTACTTATCTTACGAGTGGTGAACTAAACTTTTGATTCCCCGAGCTCCTATTTTATCTAATTAAAGTTAAAAACCCAAATTAAGTTGATAATATTTGATAAGTTTGTAGAATTAGTTTACAAACAAACGTTGATTCTAATTCCTGATTTATTAAAAAAAAGCTGCATTGATTTATTATTAAAACATTAAAAATAAAAAACAATTTTCTAATAAACGGACCTTTATTTACAATGAATATAAAAACAGTGATTATTTAGAAACATAGACGATGAAAGATATTTATATTAAAATTCGTATTAATGATAAAATAATAGAAAATCAATGTCGTCAGTAAAATTATCATTCCGCATGCTATCAATACTGTAAATGTTCTTTTCCACACACGCGAGTATTCCTAATTCCTATCAAAGCTAAGTACAAAGCCTTCGGAATAAATTTAAAAAATAGTGATTAGACCACATCCACTTGTGACGTGTTGCGATTCCTATTCAGGGGAGATCAATAAACCCTCGTGAGAATAATCGACACCCCAGCCGTGGGGAAATAAGGAAACAGGCATCAGTCTATTGTGATCCCCAACTTTAAGCCTTTCACACAGTCAATGGGCTTATCATTCAACGCGGGAAATATATTAGAAATTTTCCGTGCGATATAATCCCAGGCAAAACTTTAAACGTATTTCAGGAGCTGTGTGAAGATATGAAATTGTGAGAAAGTTTGCAACAGTCGAAACCGGATTATCGGGATTAAGTGGAAATACATTTCATACTGTGGCAATAAACAATGGGGTAGTATTTAACTCAGATCAAATTATATTTTCACCAAAAAAAAAGAGTTAATGAAAAACAAAATTCAGCAGTATTTTGAGTATGACAAATTATACTTGTTATGTCGTCGAAGGGTTTTTTAATCATGCCCAATTCATTGTAGAATTTGTGTGAAAGATTAACTTAAAAGCAGCTACTAATTGCTAAGTAGTAATAAATAAATAATTCTAAAATAAGACGTGGCAAACTTTTGCTGTATCTATTGCAACATCGATATAGGTACTGCATTCAAAATAAATCATTCATCTGATCGAGTTTTTTACAATGAAAGTTGTAAAAAATGTCTGGTCCTAAATATTTATTGATAGCCATTAACTCGGTTTTATCTCAGGGGGAAGTAATTCCCACAAACAGCTACACTGAAGATAGCCAATACGCCACATAAGATTCAATTCTACCAAACTTGAGTGCTTCGCCGTTTAAATTTTGGGTCAAGATTTTGGGAGCAGTTAAATTGTTGCGGTCAAAATATAAAAGTAATTTTTCCCTTTATGGTAATATGGAGTTGTTCGTTATAGGGTATAGCTACGTTCTTTCATTTCTTTCAGAACGCCATCTTTTAGTTGATTTGGCAAAAAATTTAGTTGATGACAAATTTATCAAAAGACTGTTCCGTCTGTTTGCGATAATCTTATAGGGTTTGTGGATAAAACAAGGGTGTAACGAAGCACAAGACGACGTGGGTCTGGCACGCGATTTGTTCAACCCAATAAATATTGTCCCGCAGAATATATTGTATCACATGATGTCTTTGTGATTCGTGTTATGACGTTTTTAGGTTTGGCTCCGGATGATTAACTTGTTTTTTCTAACGCGAAATATGAAAGACGCGACCGTAAATACACATAAAATATTATACAAAAATGTGATACATTACAGCTTGGGATTCCATTATGCGAAGATAAATTATTCAACCCCTGCATACACATATCGTAGATATACGTAATCTGACACCTAATTTTTTGGTAGAATTTATTTAGACTTGTCTTTCGGATTTAATTTTAATTTTTAATTATTGTAAAACCTTATAGCATTATCACGTCATATCCAAGTAAGTACAACTAAGCTGACAGTTCTTGCTGTTAATTTTTTTTTATAAGTGGGCTTAATGTAGAAAATAAATCACAAGGTAAACTATATTATAAATAAAACACTGTTTTTAACAACTTAAAAAGGATTTAAGTTAGTGTTTTATTAAAATTATTTATAATGAATAACTACGAAGTGAGTGCTTCTAACATAAATTTTACTTCTTTTATCGTCCTTTTTAAAGCAAATTTCTTACACGTCTAAGATCTATTTAATGTAAATTTCTAAAAATGTCACTAAAATTCTAGAAAATGCAATAAGTTGTCTAATTTATTAATCCGGAACTAGGTGGAAATATCGGATAAAATAATTTCAAATTCGTTTGGTAGTAGGTAGGTACATGCGATACAACTTGGAGTTGAATATTCTTGTGAAGTAACATACTAAAACCGGGTTGTGGTTTGGTGGTAGATTCAGGGATTCCGGATTGGAATCTCTAGGTTCAAACCCCGCTCCAGCATAACTTGTTTCCTGCTTTCAGGTACAGATATTTCCGAATATTTGAAAGCAGCCCCGAAATCGAAACATTTTAGGTTTATCGAGAGAACTAAAATGTTTAATTTTTTTCTAAAAAAAAAAACTTTGTAGGAAATTATTGTAGATAAATACAGTTAGGTATTTTAAATAACAATAGTTTTTGCTTTAGATAAATTTCAAATGAAAGTTTAGTAAATTAATGTCCCTTCTTTGTACACTAAAGGGTGCTTCTAGTAAACAAAGTTTTGAAAGTGAACAAGTTAACTTTTAGACTTGAAATTATCTCTAGTACTTTAGTGAGACTAGGAGTACCTTTGTACACTTGTACAGTATTGAAAAGATCTTAGTTTAAACGATAGCAAATTCACTAGATTAATGAGATTAATTCAGACAAATAAATCGACCAAGTGTCGCAGTTTATAAGACCATAGAGTAATTTAATCTTTATGTAGTTTGACGCTATTCAGTAAAGGGTAAAGTTTTGAGAAAATTTATTGAATTGTTACATGGCTACGTATGTATACATCAGTATAGAATAGTATCCTTACATACTACTACTACTACTACTACCTTCCCTTATCCGCTAATACTATCCTTACGAGCTTTTAAAATGTGGCTACCTATTTATTAAAATACACATATCCGTAAATGTGATATTTAAATAATACGTCTTTTCCTTATATCCGCACCCAATGGTGTATAGGGCACTACATCAGTGTGTTTTCACATAGTGTGTTTTTTGTGACTTGGGAGGATGCACAGGAACTGGCGGCCGATAGGTTGGCATGGAGGCAGTTTGTAGAATCCATATGCTCCACATAAAGAGCGGATATGAAATGATGATGATGATGGTGAAGAAGAATAAAGCCGAAAGATTGTTATACACAACATATTGAGTGGACCCTATGACAGACATTTTTATTTTTAATTTTTAAAAAGAAATATTTGTGCTCTTATGATATACTCAAATATTTCAATTTCAGGCTGCTTTCAAATAGTCGGAAATAACTGTGCCAGAAAGCAGGAAACAAGTTGTGCTGGAGTAGGATTCGAACCTAGAGATTCTAATCCGGAATCCTCGAATCTACCACTAGACCACAACCCGGTTCAAATTTATTTCAGGATAATTTATAAAGCGCTATTTTCGCGAGAAATCGCCTCAAGAGCGCTGTACAATAAAGAGGCTAGATCAAAACACGTTTTCAGCCCTGTAAACGCCTAGATATCCATATCCCTCCCAAACTTCTCTCTGTTGATATGTCAATTGTGGGCGAAAGATTGTCTTCAAAGTAGATATGTTAACACGTGTAGACAGCGCCAGCGGTTAGTTGCGATTTTCCGGAACTACAGACCTAGTCGGCTAATAGGCAAGTCTCATTACCTGATGACCGGCTCGGGGGAGCCGCCGACGCTGGAGCACTCGAGCCTCTGGTCCCTGCCCTCGGTGGCCTGCGCGCGCGCGCCGGGCCCGACGCGAGGCGGCTGCGGGGCGGTGAGCACGGTCAGGGCGTACCCCTGCGCGTGCACGCTCGCCCGGAGCCGCCCGCCTTCACGCGGCACTCGAACCGCCCGTTGTCCCTCTCGTACGAGGCGTTGGAGATCAGCAGGTCGTAGCGGCCCTGCTCCGGACGGTAGTCGAGCCTGGAAAAAGGAAAAGTTCATATTATTCATTTATGATATCAAGTGTAAAACATGTAATAAATCAATAGTCAAGATTCTGTTATTGCTATACTAATGCTAAGTACCTAATTGAAAGGAAATTAATGTATGCTAAACAAACAATAAATGAGGGAATTTCAATAATGAACAATAATGTTCTCGATTATCGGTTTTATCCATAGCACAAAGATGTACGTACGAAATCTATTGATAATCAAATAATGCTTAATGTACCTATACCATGATTTAAGCAAGTAGAAAATAGGTTTTCTGTAAAAAAGGTTCTGATCTCCTCTCTGCAACATTTGCGATTACGTGGACATATGTTTTTGTATTATAGACCATTCTAGTGATTATTTTTAATCAATCTGTAAAAGGGGTGCACTATTAAGGTATAGCGTTCTTTACGAATACTGTTTCGCGGTTTTTGCGTGTCAAAAGGTCTTGACATGTATGCAATGCGCATTTAAACAGAATTAACACCACGAAATTAGTGATGTGAAAGTAAGTCTATAATGAATCGACGTGATGTGGAAATCTCGGGGAGGTTTTATGTGTCCTTTCAATAATATTTTCTACTGAATTTCGATTTTTGTTTAAGTTGTAAAAATCGCGAAATACAGGTCGGACCTATAATAAAAGTGGTCAGAATTTTTTTTAAGAGAAATAAAATAAAATCTGTGCATCTACCTAACACAGACAAACGATTATTCTATCTCAATAAAATGGCAATAAAAGTAGCCATATAATTATATTTTAACGTGTGTGACTGGAAACAGGAAAAGTTAAGCTACGGAAAAGTAAAGAGAAAATAAATACCTTCGCATACATTGTACGCGACAACAGTTCAACTCATAAAGGAAAGAATTCATTTAGTTCTAGAAACCTTTTGGGGTAACGAAAACAAAGAATAGCTTTATCAACTGAAAATAAACGTATAGATTATAACCTAACAAACAAAATCCTATAGAAATAAGCAAATCTTTGTCTCGGATCTAAATTACAGTCGGAGCTCCGTGATTGTATACAAAATCACTATTTCCATTAGGATTAAAAAAGTAATATAGCATCGCATTTTCAGTTATTTAAAGTTAAAGAACCAAGAGAACTCCAACTCCCTACAGGGATCAACTTTACCGACCCACTTCATACGCGATCCGTATTCAAATATTGTTAATTCGTTCATGAAACACAATTCCATATTTTTAATCAATAAGGGTGAAACATATTGGGTACAATATTCGGACCTGATATTAATGTTACGTTTCCACGTTTAACGGTTCACGCTTTGGTACCTTTAATTGCCTAATTGAAATAAGGTTCACAAACATCAAACAAAGGCCAAGGATTAGGACCCGTAATATATTATATTTTAAATATCAAATATTCAGTTGCCGGTGTGACTCTGTAATGAATAATGGATTTTACTCTATTTATTTTGTTCTTTCCTGTATGTGTGTGCCGCGTGCTGAGGATGTCTGATTCATGAATTTTAAAATAAAAGAAAAAAGTAACATATTTTATCCGGCTGTGAAACATACATTCTTTAGGAAAATTCACGCGTGTATTACAGCCAGAGCCGAGTAAGGTGAATGCTGGGAGGCAATTCCCAAAAAGGGGAAATGCTTGTAGCGAAAATAAAGGACAGGAATACGATACGAGAATTTTAATTTTCTTAGGCAATACGGGTAAAAAGGAATTATTACGTTATTTGACCCGTTTTCTCGTTATTTATAAGGTAGCCTTTCCGGTAGGCCCTGAATAATATTTATAATGGAGCGTGCGGATTAAAGACAATATATTTTCAACGGACTGATAGCGAACTGCGAAAACGTGATACGGAGGCTTAAATTATATCAAATGAAAATCGAGATATAATTCACGAAAGGGAGAAATATTCGCCGGTGAAATGTCACACCATTATAACCTGTCAAAAACTTTGACTTTAATAAAGAATACTGACTCCAAACATTTTCCCAATGGTAAGATATTTGACGTCGTTCATAAAAATTCGGAGAATTCATAAATTCTCAGACCTACATTAGACGGCTGTCAAAAGCCTCCCATTAACTATTCCGAGCATTCTCGAGGAATTATCAACAACACTTGTTCGAGAGGAATACCATAAACTTCCATAATAGGAACGGAAGTTTCCCGAGACGAAAGGAAATTATAATGAAATTTTTAATGGCATTTCACGAGAGACGTTTAAGAGAAGCCGACGCATATCAATTGATTTCAATTCCAATTCACGCCATACTCCGGTTTTTAAATTAATTTCGATTTTCGATTGAAGGAAAAATTCGAGTGGCTCACTCTACGAAATGAAATGAAATTTGAGCGCGGTTTCATTTTGCCGGCGATTGATGTCAAATGGAATTTCTGGAAATTTGATTAGAAGGTTTTGTTTACATTGATCGTCGTTTTATTTGGAAAATTCCATCGAGGAGCAAAAAATAGTAAAACACGAAAAAACGTTTCTTGCAAATACATAATACGATTAAGAAATGGGGCCGTGTAATTAAAATTAAATGCCTTACCTAATCTGGCTCTTAAAATACAAGTTCCTTTTGATAAAATACGTCAATAATACTTAAATTCCAATGGTGACATTGGATTTTTAAATTGGCTTTTACTATCCAATAAACTTATTATTCTGCAATGATATATTGAATGAATGAATGATCAAACAATGAACATATCCCATTTCAGTAATGCCTGCAGTAATTAACAAGCGCGATTTCCTTTATTGACAATCTTTTAAAGGACTAAAGCAGTCATTTAAATTCTAAAGGTTAATTACAAAAATTAGCGAAACGTTCCAAATATACTAAGAAGTTAATTCTCAGAATCGCCCTTGAGCACCAATTGTTAATTCAAGGAACAAAACGCGTAAATGAGATTTCATTGTTTACCGATTGTCATTAAGATAAAGTTCTACTTTATGAAAAGATTAGATGGGATCAACGTATTCATTTTGGAGACATATTTAAAAGGACTTATGCATTCAGAATATTGATTATAGAGGGAGTTATTCGTTATACTTAGAAGGTAAATTAAAATAGATCTAAAATAAAATACACTTTACAACAGATTCAATGGGAATTTTTATTATTAAAGGAATAAGCCAATGAGAACTGAAGCCAACTTATTCCGAATAAATCAAACACGAAGCTTAACTGCAAACATTTTTACTGTCTAGCAGAAGCATCGAGATAATCTATAATCTAGATATCTAGATTATCTAGAATCTAGACTCTAGACTAATCGGAAATTTTCTTTGCTCGAGTGACCCGGTACTGTATCGGGAATGAAGTCGATCCTGTTTCGATGCCGAGAAAAAAGCTATTATATCGGATTTTTCAAAAGAAACTAACTGTTTTGTAGCTCGGATGCTGTTCTCGTGCATCTGGGCTACGGGAGTCATTCTACTTGACTTGAAGAGTACAATGTACATGTACATGAAGAATGAGAAAACTCGAGAAAACTTGAAAGCGGCAAAGGTAGAACGGCAATATTTTGATGAATAAGATATCCTCGTACAAAAATAAACATCGCAGAAAACAGAAATATCGTGATATTAAAAATCCATGTTTCTTAAAATCTAATTGTTGTATTTTATAAAAGCAGAAATATGCGGCAATAATACCAAAAGGAAGAAAAGTCACGCTGCGTCCAGGTAGTTCCAAAAGCTGACAAAGCCTAATGACGCAAACCGAAATGGAGGAGAGAAACACGCGTAAATTGGTTCTTTGATTGCCAAAGAAAATGAAGAAATCAATAAATATTCCCCGAATCCGTTTATTGAGTCGTTAGAGGGAAGAAAATTGCGGAAAAGATCAATCCTCTAGACGTAAGTAGGCCAGGCATTAGGTTTTAATAAATTCTTAAGTGATATTAATGGCGGGGTCATTATTATTTTAATTTAACCTAAGTTGAAACGAGTTTTGTGGCGATTGAACTGGGATCGAATCATTAGTTTTTTAAGCGGTTTTGGAATGATTGATACGACTTTTGACCGCTTTGTAAGTCCATTAGCTTGGACGTGATAAGTTGGTAGGAGCCTTAATATGGTAACAAATGACCACGGTTACTGACTGTTGGCTGAGGTTTGGGGGGGGGGTGCCAAATAAGACCAATAGATGTCAACGGAGCGGCTGCGGCGGCCATATCTCCTAACGGGACATTCGCCCGCGGCCTGAGGTCACCAACACGCGTGTAGATATCTCCTTTACACTGTACACACCACTACCACCACAAGTATTGAGGCAGGGGGCAATTCTTCAACTCGCTTGTATCGGATGATGAAATCGCAAAAAAAAAATTTTGAGAATTCTTCATGTTATGAAGTTATCTATAATAAATGAAGCCGTTTTTATTCCCATTTTGATACATTATTAATCTGTGGTAAGTAGTTAAAAATAATTTTTGGGTTTATCTGGATTCCTCGAAACTTATATATTTTTTTCGTAGGATAAACATGATTTTATATCAAATTACTCTTTTTCAAATAACTCAATTATAAATCGGAGCATATGCTTTACACCATATTAAATAATTGAATAAATTTATAATCAAGCAAGAAGGTACAGTGAATACTCTGATACTGTTTAATTTAAACCCAAATAGAAAAAAACACCGGACTTATAAGCACTCAATATTTCGTTTATTTATCCCATATAAGCTCCCAAAATGGGGCATAAAGATTCACGTTTTCGATATTAATGCTGTAAAAAGGCATTTCATTTGTTAGATTTTCCGCATCCGACGCTACAAGTTCAAGAATAGTGCCCCATCTTGCAAGATCACAACCGGACCCAAGAGTTGTTTGAGACGCCTTCCATACGTGTTCCACTTACCAAACCGGTGGCGGTGTCCGGGACTCAAACCCAACGCTGCGCGCTGGCGAATGCCAGTCGGCGAACACAACATACGAGGCCCCTAGTTTTTGGGATTTTAGATTTTACGCATACAAAGATTTTAATCTTTTTTTAAATATTTTTTTTCCCTAATGGGTATAATCCAGTAATTTGTCTACAAGTATTTGTATTCTTTCAAAATATTGTTAAAAGATGATAGCGTTAATATTGTATGCTTAATATGCAGGGCTCATTGCTACACGTTTCAAGATTTTTACACATACAAAGGGCATAAGCGCCATGCATTCTAATGGTACATACGTGTGACCACTTTAAATCCCGTATGTTGCGAACATATACGCAGTCTGTTCAAAAAGTATCGCGAATTTTATATTTTTTCAAAAAGTATTTATTTATTCATGAATATCTATTTTGTCCCCCTTCAAAGTAATTCCCCTCGGATATAATACATTTATGCCAACGTTTTTTCCAATCCTCGAAGCACTTAAAAAAATCATTTTTTGTGATCTTGTTCAGCTCCTCCTTCGATGCCGTCTTTATCTCCTCAATCGTGGCGTAGCGTCGTCCTTTCATGGGCCTCTTCAGTTTTGCAAACAGGAAAAAGTCACAGGGGGCCAGGTCTGGGGAATACGGTGGCTGCGGCGCTATTACTGTGTTGTTTTTGGCCAAATATTCGCGCACAAGCAACGATGTGTGAGCAGGGGCGTTATCATGGTGCAAAAGCCAGTTTTTGTTCTTCCACAAATCCGGGCGTTTCTGGCGGATTGCTTCGCGCAAATTGCGCATAACTTGCAGGTAATATTCCTTATTGACCGTACTACCCTGTGGCAAGAACTCATGATGCACCACGCCCCTGCAATCGAAGAAAACTGTGAGCAAAACCTTCACGTTCGACCGAACTTGGCGCGCTTTTTTCGGTCTTGGCTCATGCGGCAGCTTCCATTGGGATGATTGAGCTTTTGGTTTCCACGTCATAACCATAAACCCATGATTCGTCACCAGTTATGACCCTCTGGAGCACATTTGGGTCGTCACGGACCGAGTCCAACATCTCCTGAGCAATGTTAACGCGATGCTGTTTTTGGTCGAAATTGAGCAATTTTGGCACGAATTTCGCGGCGACCCGACTCATGCCCAAATCATTGGTTAAAATCGAATGCAACGAGCCAATCGATATTTTTAGGTCCTCAGCAACTTCTCTAACGGTGATTCGACGATTGGCTAATACTATTTTCTTCACTTTATCAATGTTTTCGTCTGTTGTTGACGTGCTCGGGCGTCCGGCACGTTCTTCGTCGTTCACATCTTCTCGGCCCTCTGAGAAAATTTTGTACCACCGATAAACGTTGCTTTGGTCCAAGGTAGCTTCACCATATGCCACAGTCAACATTCGGAATGCGTCCGCGCACTTTATTTTGTTTTTCACACAAAATTTGATACAGATTCTTTGATCCATTTTTTGGAATAGGCAAAAATCGAAGACGAGCCAAAACACATCCAAGCAAAACAGCTGTCAAAAATTAACTAAACATTCAAAATGTCCGACCTTGTCAGCATAAGTAAGGGACGTGAGTACCAACATAACGCTACAAAAAAATCCAAAATCAAATATACGTAGCCCGCGGAAATTCAAAATTCGCGATACTTTTTGAACAGACCTCGCTGCGCAAAAAGTTGATATTTTTAAATGAACATATTTATTCGTTGTATTGTATTGACAGTATATTTTTTATTTTTTATTATTTTTATTATTTTTTTATTCTTTTTTATTTCATCATATACATAAAAGAAAACAATACATGTCCTACTGAGTTGCCTACTGCAACTCGTCAGTAGGTGCATAAATACAAATTCAACTAAAAATAAAAGTTCACAATACATACCCTATCGCACAAAAAAAATAAAATACATATGAATAAAAATACAATTCTAAAACTCAATATAATAAATCGCGCTCTAGCAACCAAGTTCTCAGCAGGCGTCTCTCTTTAAGCTTGAAAAATTAATTATTTTTTTAATACTTGTTAATAGAGGCTAAAACTTATGCAAAATTTTACAAGATAGAAAAAAGGTGATTTTAATACGAACTATTTCCTTGGTACCTAAATTTTTATTTACAGCTATTCTTTTTTTTAGATAAAAAAAACCTCCGCACTTATTTTTCTCTCAAAACTGGTAAAATCGGTATAGGTAGTACCTAAGCGTCGTTAGTGTTAAAACATCCGTTCGTAACGTTCGAAAATGTATGGGATGTATGGAAAATTATCTGATTAGTAAACCAAGCGGTACTGACGGATGTTTATAAAACCGGCCCTTAATATAATATTGTAATTTTATGTAAATTGCAATGCCAAAAATATGAATTACAGCGAGAAATACAGTGCTAGAAACATAAGATGAAAACAAGTACCTACCTTCGTTTGTTTGTTTATATATTTTTATTTCGCTTTAAAAATATTCATAAACTAATTATAATGTTTTTACAGTACACTTAATACTTATTTTTAACATATAATTGTCTCTTTTTATTACTAAACTTAAGCTTTTCAAACATTTGACTTCATCTGGCAATTAATATATATATTCCTTCAATTCTTTAATTCTGAATGCAGTTGAAATGCGATCTCTCAGGCGAATGTGTGGTAAAACTATGTATGATAGGTGCACTAATGTTGAAATTAGAGCAGAATGCAAGGCTGAGATAAGCATTATTGACAAAATTAAGAAAGGTCTTTTACGTTGGTTCGGTCATGTAGAGCGATTGGATGATGAAAGAACGGCTAAAAAAATATATGATGCGACTGTGCCTGGATGTAGAAGTCGAGGAAGGCCGAGAAAGACATGACATGATCAAGTAAAACAAGTGTTTGAAAGTAGGCATGTAAGAAGTCGGAATAATCGACATGCGTGCATGAGAAGATGTATGAATGTGGAGGAAGCAAGAGAAGTATGCCAGGACAGAGTGGTGTGGCGTTCTATCGCGAAATGGAGTGATGGTTAGTTAGTTAATCTTTAATTAATAACTTGTTTTGTATTTCTGCTAATCGGAATTTTGGAGGACGACAGTTTATTCGATAAGTACCTAGTCCCATAGTTATGTAGGTTTGTATCATTTTATGCTATAAATTATAAGTGCCCTTTAACAAATTATTCACGTCTTTTATTACGAAAAACGGGGCGTTTACCTTTCGTAATACCATGGTTTGATTCATGTTGACTGTGCAGTTAATTTTGACTGAAATATAACACCATAAAAGCTATGCAAGATTACTTCTGGATCGTAGTTAAACATACAGTGAACATACGAAGATTTACTAACCCGTTCACAACTATATAATATATTTTTTAAATTTAAACTTGTTTTGTAACAGGAGATTTAAAAAAAAATTAACTGTAAAATTGTAAACCGCAAAAAAACTAAAGCTATCTTTATATGGCGCAGTTTACTACACAGTTTTCTGTGCAGTCTGAAAACGGTCCCGTATAAAGGTAAAACTGCATGAAAAACTGTGTGCTAGTGTCAGATTTAAGCTGACATGATAGTCAATGTTTTTTACGTAAACGTTTAAATAGACATTGGTTTTTTGTATGCTTTTAAATACGTAAAAAAAACAATAACATATATACATAATTAGCTAAATATACAATTTCCTGAGAGCAAACATACGATAATAACTTACAATCGCGTTTCAAAAATACACATATTTAGCGTGTCTTTTGACAAAAGTTTGACAGACTGCACAGTTTTCTGAACAAGAAACTGTGTAGTTTTCTGAACAAGAAACTGTCTCATATAAAGTGGGCATAAGCAAGCGATAAATGTTTAGCATACAGTCGTTTAACTAATCTAAATATTTGAAAAGTATGTATTACTTTTTACCAAATGTCAGATTTTCTAGACAACCTTTTTAGATGAAAATAAATACACTTTTTTTAATTCAGAAAATTTACCAAATGTTTCAATTTTTTTACTAAGATACACTCGATATAAAGTTGTGTTTTAGTCGGTGAGGGAAATAATCAATAGTGTTATTTTTGAAGAATCAAAATGTATTACATAGTAGGTAAGTGCTTGCATCAAAAACAAAAAAAATATGTAAAGATTTGGCTGTCAACATTTCCTACTCTCTTCGTTTTCATCACATTTATCCAAATCGTGAAATCGCTACTAGTAACGAAAGGGTAAAACAACTCCGAGGAACTACTTTAATGATGGTCATATCAGGTTCGGGTAACCTCAAACCTTAGCACCTGTTTATTTGAAAGCTATTTCCCCGGGGGCGATCCTCGGAACGGAATATTGCAATACAGCTACACCGTAATTAGAGGTTACCCATCTAACGATTGACCACATATTCTCTGTCAACTCAAATATTATACGCAGTAAATAAATACTATGCATCTAGTAATTAAAAATGCTGCTATCGTTTCGCAAGATTTACAAGTATCTATAGGTATGTGCCATAAGAATGCGAGGCGCCTATGTCCTTTGTATGTGTAAGTGCTCAAAAACTGTTTTGCAAAGTGCCGTATATATTAAGGAAAAATAGAAATACAAAAAAATAAATAATTTAAAATAAATTACTGCGAATGTAAATAAAGTACGTATAAATTCATTATGTCAAATACCCCTTGGGTATTACCTATACAAAAACTATGCTAAATTATAATAAAACCGTACACCTTTTAATTATTTTCCGTCTCGTTGTTAACACGATATAAAGAGACATAATTTTGAAATTTACGTATTATTTTTAAAGGTTTTTTTCTCTATTGCTTTGGATAATTTTTATGATTGTACGACAATATGTTTAAATTCAGAAGGTATTTATGAGCATAAACATTATTTTAACGGCTTCGTATCATCAGGTTTCCGGTGATTGACTAAAAAAAATATATTTCCGAAACCTTAGAAGGTTCATCTGAATTTCAGTAAATTTAAAAAAATATTAACAAAAGAATCTCATTTAATCTTAAGGGCGAATGATATTCAGCATTGGTGTTACTTCGGTTCCAGGAAATGATGGGGTTTCCATCAAACCCAACAAAGCTATGGTTCTAGTTAAATTGACAGTCTAAAATACAACGTGAATCCGAACTACAGAAAACAATAAATATGTCATCCCTCCTCACATGAAGTGAGTTTGATTAGTTTTACATTCCCTAAGGGCTAAAAAGTTATCATACAGTCATTTGTATCCGCCTACACTAAACTCTTTCGTATTCAATCATTTTGCAAAATAAATCAAAACAATGTAAAATATTATTACAAAAAACAATAAAACAGCTATTAGTAAACAGCAAATTTGAAATTTCTAATAAAGGTAACGTTTCGCCGCTCTAATTGTAGGGTATTAATTAACCAAAACGTTCAGTATGTACATCAATCGTCTTCATTAAACTTTTAAATAGTAAACTGTTCAAGATCCCCCTATTGCGTGACCTTACCAGCTATTAACTCTAGTGCTGTATGTATTTTGTTTACAAACCGCGCGATAAAGTGTATTAGATTAAACTCGCGTTAAAATAAATTTACTCCGAGGCGTTTAAGCTGTTAGCGAATTTATTATTCTATAAATAATGGTTCGCGGGTTTGAAATTCTACGTGAACTATAATAATGTAATCATAAAAATCACAAAAAACAAGCGTTTTCAAAACAATTCCGTGTGTCAAGATTGGAATTTTAGATTTAATGAAATGCTTCATCGCTAGAAACAGAATATTACACGCGGAGTAGAGAATTCCCGCGTATCTGATGGAATTCCAAGGGCCGCGGCCGTATAAAATATTCGGGTAAACTTACTTATATTGTGTTTTGGTAAAGGTCGGAATGGAGTAGGTACCTTCTGTAAGCCCGAGTTAGAAATCTGCGTGAACTCTCGCTCCCAGTTATATTATAAAGGTAATAAATGTTACGTGAAATGCGATATGACGAGAGTGACAGGTGGGGCCATCGTGCATTGGACGAGGGTTCAAGCGGTAAACCTAGACCCGAACAAAGGCCAACTTATCAAAATGGACAACAACACAATAGCCGAGGCCTAACTTCTTACCTAGATATATAAATCTCCGCTGATGAGTGGGCATCGTAGCCTGGAAAATCGTTGAAGAAGTCATATTTGGGGAAAACAGATATGTGTACTTAATCATATCGGGGTATGTTTGGATAAATGAACCGCACCGGATTAACGAACTAATCTGGTAGGGCTTTTAATGTTACCCGTTTAACATATTTATATATTTACGGTACAGTACTGCTGAGTGGGAGTACATTGTTCTATCCAGTTCGTAATAAATTTATTTTACTTTAGGACACCTAAATAACTATCACTTAGAGCTTAAATAACTTTGTCCCGTTCAATCAAGTCACTCTCTCTACATTAAAAATTAATCTTTGAAATGAAAATATTAATGCTATTGCCGTAATATTTGGTAATTACTTACTAAGGATAATATTTTTTTCACTAAACGCCTGCTTTATTAATGGGTTAGGGAAGGCAATGCCTTTGACTTAACGTTTTAATCATACGAGAGAAAATAAGAAGAGAACCATTCTTATTAAATAATTAACATATTCGCAATAATACATTTCTTATAATTGAATGTACAATATCGCATTTAAAACTATCGTTAGTTAGCCAGTTAGTCCATAGTGGATATAGTATTGCACTTTCCAAGCGTTTACATGGAATAAGGGAAAATGACAGCTAACGACCGTGCGCCAATATCTCCGTACAAACTCAACCTTTATAATATGATCTCCCGTGACAATGTTTCTGCTATAAACTCGGGTTTGTAATTTGTAATGAAAGTCTTAATATTCATCGCTGTTTCAAAGTACGTAAAAACGGCTCCCTGCCCTGTGCCGAAATAAAAATGTAATCACAAAAAAGTAACTGTTTATTACTTCTTCATTTTACGAGACTCCTTAAAAATTCGCATAAACTATGTTTTTTTGCAGTAAAAATAGCATTAGCTTCGTTTTCGTGGTTAGAAAATAAAAGTAACTCAATTAGGTCGAGCTAGAACGACAGGATTGATTGAATTAGTTACGAAATTTGCTTGAGTTTTGACGCTAAAACTTTACGAACCAAAGTCTATTCTATGATCTTACAATGGAATCGAAAAAGTATTCAATTTTTTTCTGTTCGTTTTCTTGGCGGTAGTATTAGCATCCGCTTTACGTGAATTCCATATAAAGAGTGATAAATTTTCATTATCTCATCTGAGAGGAAGCCTTTGAGCCGTTACCCAATTGTTACGAGCGTGTGAGGGTTGCGAACCCCGGTGGGAGACATCATATCATCATCAGCCTACGTGAGACGAATCTCCAAACCTTCATCCAACCCCGTACACTCTACTGTTGAGCTCCCATAGCTCAGTTTCCACATAGGATTGATGGTGTTCGAATATCGATTGTTTCTTGTAAATGTTGTCTGTTACAATACACAATACCCATTAATCAAGTTGACAGGACTGCTTGACTGTGAACGAACTACGACATTAAAATAAATAAATTTATACAAAACATCGCGTTCGTTCAGATTTATGTTTAAAGTAAGAAGGTATTATTTTTCTACATAAACCAGTAAACATTACTTCCCATTTCTTTTTGTTTTCTGTGTGTTCGCTTTGAAGACGGTTAAAGAACGAAGATACTTATTTACTAAGGATATCTTTAGATAACTCGGATAAGGGGTGCTGGAAAAGGGATAATTTATTCAATTTCTTCATTCCGTTGACCAACGTAAGAAGGACCCACGATAAAACCTCACTTAGGATCTCTAGATGGTCCCCTAATGCAATTTAAATAGATTACTCAGCCTACGCTGGAAAAATCTTAAATTCAATATTGATTTCGCTAATGTAATTTTTACAACACCCTTCGCAAATGAATATTACTATGGAAATTTATAAATATTTCGGCGAAAATGTGAAAATTATGACTGAGTGGACTGAGAAAAAACATTTTCCATGTTTGACGTGTCGAATGAGTGAGAGATTTCACACTTCAAAGTCATTTTCATACGCTCACGAAATTCGGAGCAATTTAAATTGATCGTGCTTCAATGCGACTGTGTAAATGTTCAAAGGAAATAATAAAGCGAAACGAAAAAGGAAAATAAATTACACGAAAGAAAAAAGTTCATTTATAATAGCTAGATTCGTTTGTACCGGAACGCCCTTTGTCCGAAATGTCAAACCGTCAAAATGTGTTCAATATTATTTATATCGCGTGGACAGTAAATAGAAAATGAATCACATCTACTATCGACTAAGGTTCGACGTTTTTGAAGTTATTGCGTATAACATTATTAGATCTGTTTGTTTGGAATAACTTGTGTTTAGTTTTCCACTCAAGAAAG
Organism: Micrasema minimum; assembly: GCA_022494985.1. Taxonomy (NCBI): domain Eukaryota; kingdom Metazoa; phylum Arthropoda; class Insecta; order Trichoptera; family Brachycentridae; genus Micrasema; species Micrasema minimum. Next base: position 46,493 of record JAGVSP010001568.1, read on the forward strand.
GCTAACACTTCGAGTACACTAAGTGTATTGTTAACTTTCTTATCGTGTCAAGATAGATTTTTTGAAACACTACAACAAATTTGGAAGGGCTATTCATCTGTGGGGTTATTCGTTATAAATTCTGTATTCCAACAGAACGATCATCACCATCATCATCAGACCATATCCGCTCCCAATAGCATATGGATTCCACAAACTACCTAGGCCAAGCGATCGGCTGCCAGCTCCCGTGCATCCTCCCAAGTCAAGTCCACGTCTCGCAGCTCTGACGCAAACTGCCGGCGAATTATAATTTTAAAGTTACAATCCTAAGATTGGTTGGAAGGATCCAAATGCAAGCGGGTGACAAAACCGAATGAAAAATCAGGCGCTTGCAGACTAATTAAAACATGAACGATGTACGCTTTGTTTATTTAATTAAAACTTCATTTTATTAATTCGGAAAATGAAAATGATATTATGCATATATAAGCTGTTCATATTTTGAAGTACAATTTTTAAAAATAAATATGAATAAGGGTTTGCGTGGGATAGTTGCAAGTTGTTATTTCTTTCAGACGAGAACATAGGACAAATTATGTTGATAGAATATTCAGTATTTTGTTCAGTAGGCACTTATGCCGGAAACATTTGCTTACGATATATTAAATTAGGAAACATTTGCTTACGATATACAAATACACGTTGTATTTTGTGACTTTCAATAAAGGAGAAATAAATCGAATTCTAGTGAGAAACCTGCAAATTTTCATGTAAAAACTGAAAAATTTTAGACGTAAAATTATAAAAAAGTTTAGTCGATAAAATATGTAACCATAAGCTACGAAAAATATTGCCTTTATTATAATAGTAAAGCCCTATGGGCGTAAAAACAATAAAATAATATAAAAATAAAATAAAATAGTAAGTCTTTATTATCCCTATTATCGAGCCTTTTACTGAAGCTACCGAAAAGTATCCTAATGCGAACCTTTTTTGAATTAGGGGAAATGTTCCTATTTTGACCATGCAATTTTTTTGAGTGTAAATATTTGTGCAAACTTACTTGTAATTCTTGTCCAGGGGGATGTCTCCGATGGCGACATTGTCGTGGAGTGAGGGGTTCTTACGGACCCAATAGTAGGTGAGGGACTCAGAGGCGGGCGGGGGGGTAAACCTACATTCCAAGGTCACATCTTCTCCTTCCCGCGTGTCACGCACCTCATCAGCACACATGCATGACGTCACCAAGAGCAACACTGAAAATGAAATAGAAAAAAACATATAATTAATCTAAGATTTAATAGGGCTATGAGCTACAAGTTTAGTGGGAAAAGCCACAACGTTCTCTTTCCTTTACCCGCACCTAATGATGCATAGGGTATTGCGTCGGTACACCAAGTGCAGTGTATCTTGATTACTTTGATACATGAAGAGAAGATAATCTGTCTTAAGCAAGCATCGTGAAGCAATGAACTGTATTTTTATAAACGGCTAATAAAAATGAATGAAAATAATTTTTATATGACTGTTATGTTAGCTAGAAAACGATTTGTATCACTGTGACAAATTTTATTAAAATTTTGTAACCTTTACTGTTTCCCTCGCGTGATTTCTTTTATCGAACACAACAAACCATTCAATATGAAAATAATTGTGTTTGTTGGCAATATGGAGTACAGTGTGAAATACCTCTCTTATCGGTAATATGGGATCGTTCGGGGACCTATTCTGGGGTTAGTGTTGAAACGCGTGCGATTTAAATCAATTGTGACGTTCGCACAAACAATATTATTTTCCCAAAATGACATTTCTGAGCACGCTAATGACATTCCACCACACGTCACACATTCTTGTGTGTTTCATTCACGTGATTACGAGGTTTCTTGTATAATATTAAGCGTGTTTTCTCAGAATCATTAATGAACTCCTAAACAAGAATGTACGTTTTGAAGACGCGTCTTTACCCTGGTGACGTCACGATAATATTACATACTAACGTGGTTTATGACAGATATTCTTACAAAACATTATGCAAGTTATAGTAAAAATATTGAACCTTCTCCGTAAACATAGAATTACATTGTTAGAGAAAAGCAAGAAAATGTACAAAAGATACTTTTCATTTCATTGTTTTTTATATTACCGACAAAAATAAGCATACAATTTGGCATACAAAAATAAGCATACAATTAAAATGGCATTGTCAAATTTTCCAAATTTTTCATCTTTTAAAAAATTAACACAAAGTTGGATACATAGTGTAAAGGTAGAATCATCATTACTATAAAGACCATAACAATAACATAATCTACGTCATTTTTTATTTTAAATATTGTAATTATTTCCCTTCTTCTTCTTCCGGTATAAAGATACCAATATCTTGTATTCTTTTTTTTTTTAACTATCTTATTTACATCATCTGTTATTTTTCCATTTTTACATGACTTTATTTTTCTCATACTGTTTGACTTTCACAGTATACCCACAAATAGGCTATGCCTTGGTGGGATTTTTTTTTTAAATGTATATGTATTTTTATTGTATTTCAATGTTAACAAAAAAAAATCTTAATCAAAAAAAAATGTTAACAAAAGAAGTTCTATTTGATTTAAACACACACAAATAAGAGTATGTAATTTAATTTTTAAAATTTTAGGTGTCTACTTGTATTTTCAATCAATTTTTAAAAAATGTATCGAATGATCTATATTGGGTCAAATGCTACAGTTCGAACCATCCCGCTTCTGGTATTAAAACTGTTTCAAGACAATTGAAAATGGGTATTATTAGCGGAAACAGTAACGCCGCTTTATTCCGGGTAAAAAGCGCTGAAAAAAGGGATGCAGAGCGATGATTTATTTGGAGTTGTGTAGCGCCATTCCGTGCACTCAATGCGAAACTATTCTTCTTTATCCCGAAATGAAATCCAGTTCGTTAGTTGAATATTTATGGGGACCATTTGCACGGCAGTCGATACACAATCCCGAGGCCATAATAACTCAACTCATTGATCAAACGAATTTAATTATTTTAAAATTGATTAACTGACAAAAGTCCATTAATTAGGAAACGGCCGAAGACCGTGAAGAATGGAGTAGAAGTTGAGAGTATCGGCCCAGAATTGAAACCACAGAAAACAATCCATCAGAAATAATTATTTTTTGCGGGTAAATAAAATTTTCCATTGTTGGGTGAAGTTTGGTAATTTGGAACAGTTGGTAATATGGCCCCCGAGTTTTGCAAATTATATTAAGCTGTAAGTATTGATGATTTAAAAAATATATTATAGAGCCACATAATGAAATGTCTTGTTTATTTTTCAATAGTTTATTAATCGTTGTATTTTTACCGATTCAAGTAAACCAGACCGAAATAAACAATGGTAAAGAACAACACCAAGTAACGAAAATCTAAATAATAAAAAGTTTCACCCTCTGAAAGAAATACGGGTTTTTAATTATTTCATTGTTTTATTTTATCTTCAATTCTGCAACATTGTATTTTTTGTTGTATTTACAAAAAAAATTAAGTACAATATTTAAAAAAAATCCCCTTCTTTTTTTAGT
>JAGVSP010001569.1:0-54632 GCA_022494985.1 Micrasema minimum
CGCAAATGGGGAGTCAATCACACCAAGTCTAGCCAAGTGAGATCGCGTACAACAATGACCTATCCTCATTCGACAAATAGTGGATGTATCTTTTTTATTAAACATGATTTTCTTAAACCAAAGGTGAGAAGGTAGATTGGATTGGATGTCTGCGAAATGTTTGCCTTTTGATAATTTAGAAATGTTCCATCTGTCGGACCAACTTGTAATCATATCATTATTTGGTAATGTTAAGAGGTCTTCAGCAGGAAATTTGGAAAATTTCGTGCTTCCATTTACGATGGCTTCCTTTTGCGAGAGCATCGGCTCTTTCATTACCTGTAATTCCACGATGACTCGGAATCCAAGCAAGACAAATCTGGATGTTTCTTTGATTAAGTAAGTATACTTTCTCGCGGATTTCGAAAATTAATAGAGATTGGTGTTGTTTGAAGGGATTACCGCAAATTTTTTGGAGAGAACTTAAAGAATCTGATAAAATGAGACATTTCTTAAAATTTTTTGGATATGATATAGGAAAGAGTTTCTCTGATAGCTAGGCATTCCGCTGTAAAGACAGATGAATGTTGAGGAAGTTTGTATTTTGGCACAGTGCCTATCATCATGGCTATAGAAAAGAAGCTCCTGAGAAGCCGGATAACTCTAGTTTGGAACCATCAGTGAAGAATAATGACCAGTCATTCCATTCTGATTCAACTATAGATTTGAAAAGAGAGATAGGGTTCGGAGTTTTTAGTCCCAAATCCTAATGATGGTAAAATGTTTGGAGTAGAAATATGATGAAGGTAATGGAAACTGAAAAGGGGAAGAATTTTATGGTGAAATATTTCTGGTATAAATTTCGATAGTTTTTCATAACTTTTGACAAGCACTGGAAGAGGTTTATTCTGGATTGTATTATTAGGTAAAAGGGAGTTGGATAATTTGTCAGCTATTGAGAGAATTGGGTGATTTTCTATGGCTAAGCATTTAATTATGTATCTATCAGATAGGTATTGTCTTCGTATGTCTAATGGGGGATCCATAGTTTCGATTTGTAGAGCATTTGTTTGGGGAAGATTTCATCGCTCCCAAAATAATTCTCAAGCATTTGTACTGAATGCTGGATAGTTTATTGTCTAAATATTTTGGTAGAGGATCGAGTATAATACACCCGTAGTCCATTTGGCTTCTAACAAAAGCATTGTAAAAAATCTTTTAGTGTGAACGGATGAGAGCCCCACCAGACTCCTGCGAGGGCTCGAAGAGGGTTGATTTTGCTCTCGCATTTTGCCATTACAGAATTTATCTGAGGCGCCCATGACAATTTCCTATCAAAAATTATCCCTAAAAATTTTGCCTGGTTACTTATTATACTAAAATTTTATTGGGACTTTTGATGTTAACTACTGAAATAAATTGATCATTTTATTACATGAAGGTAGGATGATCAGACGCTTCAGAACCAGTCCAAGGTATCACACATGAAATATTAATATGGAAATCAGATGTAAATAAATGTTTCATGTTGACTCCCTATGGGAATCGAACCTGCGACCTCATGTACGGTAGCCGAATGCGCTACCACTATGAGTTAGCTACACCAATTAAAAAATAATAATTATAAAATTAATCAACAATTCTCTTGTTTTATTATTTTAGCCAACCAATAGAACATATCGATGGTGAAAAGGAAAAATTGACTAAGCGACATAATTATGTGCAAAGGAAAATGATACCAAGTTACGTAATAATATTATGTCGCTAGGTATCATCTTCCTTTGCAGATATTACGTCGCTTGGTCAATGTTTCCGTTCCCCAGTCTATTATTACAATCTGATAGCATCCAATTAGGAAATGGCCATCTCTACGATATGAATTCATTACATCACTTTAAAATAATTCTCAAATAACCCAATTGGAACGGCAAAAAAGCAGCAGTCTTCAAGCACACTGAATTAAACACGTCATAATTTGTAAGTCTGTCGTTCTCCATCCATCAATTGATTCACTTCATCCTATTTACAAACGGATGGCACCAATGGTTCTGTGAATTTTGTTTTATTTTTATGCATTTATAAAAAAAATTCGGGCCACAAGTCTATTGACAACCTAAGATCCTCAATGCGTTTACATATTACTTCTCGACTATCAATAATTATATATTTTTTCTTTTTAAAAAAACTTTTGGTTGTCTGTAAAATCGGTTTACGGACGATAATTTTTACGTGATAACGTCATAAGAAAACATTGATGAAAAATAGCACTTTTCTGAATTGAATTGCAATTATTATTACTGAATTATCATTATTTTGTATAATACAAAGCAGGAGTTTAATTGAAAATTACATTTTTTTCCATAAAATATCATTTTTTTTGCATTCATTAATTTCACTTTCACTGTGTAGCTTGTGTGCTGCTGCTGTCTCCCTTCTACTCGGACGCATCGGCCGATGAAGTGGAAGAGAGATAGATGTGTCACAAACCGAACGCTTAGGCCGATCGTGCCTCTCTATCGCTTGTTCCGCGCTCTCGCTTGCACACTCGGCTGAGGCGGAACGTGACAATGAGTCATGCTTTTTCGTGTGTGCAGCCGGCGTTCATCGATTTATTAGACGTTATCACTTCAAAAGGGCAGTACTTACCACAAGGGACAGCCTGTGATGGGCGGCGTGTGAGTGCATGCGAGATGGTCGCCGCACACATGTTTCTTTCTGCAAGAGGAAAAGAGAAGAGAGATTAATGTCAGTTTTGTCAAATAAAACCATTTTTAGAAAGTTCGCAGCTACCAACTTTAGCCACTAACCCGACTATATATGATTTTTCAAATTTTAGACGAGTTGATGACAATCTTTCCGATGTACTCGGCAGATTTGAGGGATGCGGGATAGACATGGAAAGAGGCAAGAGTGACAGGGTCTCTGGAGCCGTCTAGTGATGTCCACATGCTCCACATAGGAGTGAATGTGTTGAAAAAAGATTAAAATGTTTCAAATTGTCTACTTCTTTATACGGGCTGTTTTATAATTTCAAGACAAACAGGAGAGAGAAGAGTATTAAACTTTACATTTTAACATATATATATATTATTATTGTATTGGTACTGTTTTTTATTTTTAATCTTTGATTGCAAAGCACCGTACATAAATGGTCAACACAACACTATTACCGCCATCTGTAGGGCAGCAAGAAAACTTTAGCAAAGATCAGAACCTTTTTGTAGTTTTATTCCCATAGATGGCGTTCACAAACTGACTGTTGATAAAACAATTCCGGATAACACATTCAGTATAATAATATTATTATTTGGTATTCAGTAAACAAAAAATAAATAAAGTTAAAAAAATACATAAGTAATATTAATTGATATGATAATGTGCGTCATTTGACACTGATAAAATAAAAATTCGTAGTAATTTGCAATTCTAATGAAAACTATAAAATTACATTGTTTACATTAAATAAATTTATCACGACGGCATAAATTTAATTATTACCTTCGAATTTTTTTTTACTTAAAGATAACTTTTTGCTGAGTAATAATTTTTGTATATGTTTTTCCGTAAACAAGATAATGCAGAATAAGCACATAATTTTCACATGTAATGTGTATTGAATAAATACTTAGATTTGGAATAAAATTATAGACTTGAGAAAGTCTCTTTAGACTTGGGAAAAATGTTTATTTACTTATTTTTATTTATTAGCACATATACGCCTGTAGCTCAATCACAGATGACTATCGACGTGCTAATAAGCGACGCGATAACGATTTCTCACCACGGATGTTTAACGTTTTCGCGATCACAATGGAACATCCGTTAAAAGTTATCGATCGGGATTATTAATTACCGCTTTAAATATGGAAAATACGCCAAAACTGTAAGTAAAGTAAAAAAAAATTGTTTTATAGATTTTTAATTGTTTGTGAACAATTTATCATGCCATTTATTTGCTATAAATCAATTTGAGAAAGCAATAAAACGAAACATTTGCCGATGCTGGAATACGGTTTTCAGATATGGAGTCCCTCCTTTGCTAAGGATATGTTGGAAAGAGTCCAAAGACGGGCCACTAAGTTATCTCCTAGCCTAAAACAGCTTCCGTATGAGCAGAGACTAGAAACTCTTGGTCTCGCAACACTGAAGAAAAGACGGGAAAGGGGTGATTTAATTGAAACATACAAGATAATGAACCGTCACTATAAGTGTAATAAATTGTGTGAAATCTTCAAACTGAAAAACAACGCACGACTCCGAGGCCACAACCTTAAGCTGGAGAAGACCCGGTTTAATCAGAACCCAAGAAAGCATTTCCTGAGCAACAGGGTGGTAGATAGCTGGAACGGGCTACCGCAGGAGCTGGTCATTGCGAATAGTGTGAACGGGTTTAAGAATGGACTGGACAAGTTTTAAACCTAACTAACTGTCCGATTTAGGCATATCAGCTTTAAGCTGCTCGCCTAATATCAAATAATAATAATAATAATAATTTGTCAAAGTATGCCTTTCATCTATGGTGCTTGGCAACGCGACCGTGATATGAACGTATGTTCATTGTGATCGGTCGAATGCTTAGCACGTTTTTTAAGCACGTCGACAATCATCTGTGATTGAGCTACAGATGGCATTTACATTGCATCAAAATACATTTGTTGGTAGAGTTGGGATAAAAAAAAAAATTTTTGAAGAAATCTATTTCATACGGTAATATAGCTTGAATACTATTATGCTGCACTCATGTTAAAGTCGGCTCACACCGACCGCCACAAATCTGTCTAAAGCGCGCTTTATACGGGACAGAATACTGTGCAGTTTCTTGTGCAGTTTGCAAACTGCGAAACTGCATGGAATATTGAATGGACGGCGCGACGTGACGTTTGGCTGACCTGACATTTAGTTTTTTTTTAAAATGTAAACGGTTAAATAGATGCTGATATACGGGTGTAACAAAACTCGTAGTACAACCCGAGAACTGGTGAATCTACATCGGATTGGGAGACGATTGTGTAATATGACTTATGATATTTGATAACAATTTGCAAAAAAAAAAAATAGAAAAAAAAATCTATTTCGGACTCAATTTTCTCGAAAACTAGGGGTCAAATAAAAAAATATATTCTTAAAAATCGACTCCAAATGTGATGTAGATTCACTGGTGTCCCGCTTGTACATCGAGTTTTGTTACACCCTGTATTAAATGCTTTTAAGAACGTAAAAAACAAATAGCGTAATATATTTACATTATTAGCATTTTCTTATATATTTTTTTTCAAATTGTTATGCAAATATCATGTATTCAATCAAATTAATACTATCCATGAAGAAAAACCAAATTAAAAAACTGGTATCGCACAGTATTTGTTCGTTTAGCAGACGACGAATATTGCAATAGTACATAGTTCATACCAATCAGTGTAAAGATATCAGACCTTGGACGGGCGCGGGCGCCCTAAACACCATCACCTCGGCAACTTCCTTCGGACCTCCGACATTGGCACAGTTAGGTCCCCCGGTTCGCATCTCGACGCGTCACTTAAGTTTCGTGGTGTAGGGTATAGTGGATAGCGCGTCGAGCTCCCATGCATGAAGTTGCGGATTCGATTCCCGATTAAATATTGTTTATTTAATTATTTAATTATTATTTATTTATTTATTACATTTCACATTTAATATAATCACAATAATGGGATGGCGACTCAATCAGTAGAGACCCATGACCAATGATCTGGCCCCGACTCACTAGATAGTCCGTGTCGAGTCAGGGCTTGTAGTATTATACATAACACATTGTAGTACTAAACATAATTGAATATTTGACATAATTAGTATAAATAGAACCAAGTTTAGGAGTTCACTAATTGTAAATGTGGTTTAAGACATTGAGAGAAGGGTTAGTGCCGGAAACAGAGTTAATGGTGCCATTAAAATCGACAGTGGCAAACAAGGGAACTTAACGAAAGAAGCAAAATTGGCAGTACATAACGGAGTTCTATGGTACAGTAGATGAATGCTAGTGAAGTGCGATCTCTCAGGCGAAAGTGTCGGAAGATAGGTGTACACCCCTGTCGAAATTTATAACATAGTGCACAAGGCTGAGATAAGCATTATCGACCTACCTTAAGTATGAGCGAATGAGTGAAGTAAGAACGGCTAAAAGAAGTTAAAATGCTATGTGCGCCTGGACGTATGAAGCCGAGGAAGGCCGAGAAAGACGTGGCATGATCAAGTACGACAAGTACTCGAAGTGGAGATGTGAAAAATCGGAATAATCGGCGTGTGTGCCTCGAAAAGATGTATGAATGTAGAGGAAGCGAAAGAAGCGTGTCAGGACAGAGTGATATGGGCGTGCTATCATCTCTACCTCTCTGAAAAGGCGTGATGGTTAGTTAGTTATGTTGTTTTTTATATAAAAATATTTTATACGTCGAGGATTGGCGCATAAGCGTATAGTGGCGCAGTGCCCTATGAAAAACCATTGGGTTCAGTGAAAAGGGAAAGTAGTAGTAGTTAGTAGTTGTGTCGTCATGGGCACAACCTGTTATAATCGATTATTCTATGATAAGTTATGCCCATCACTTCCCGTACGATATTTACTCGAATTTGTTGCTTACACTTTACGTTAACTGTTTTAACTCTGCACTATCGCGAAACTTCTCGCCGAAGTACTTGGGGACGGCCCTGCGATTATACTAAGGTTTAAGACATTTTAGCGATTTACTGAAACGAAGGTTTAAGTCACTGTCAAAAATCGGAATCGGATTTTTGGCTTCTAAGTGAGAGTAGAATCTTGGTAGAATCTCTCAAGGTCTCATGCATTCCACAAGACATAAAAGATCAACATTTTTTGGAGAAGCAAATTCGTCGAAAAGTAAGGTTAGAGATAAACGATTTGGACAGTTCGGCGAGATAATGGGCGTCTAGTGACGTTTGGGTTTACGACCGGAATCGCAGCGCGGATGAAGTTGTACGACTTGACCTACAACTCCGGTCGACTTCGGTCGACTTCGGTCACCTCCGCGAGATTTCGGAGCCAGCAATTATGTGCAATGTCGTGGCCGATATGAGCGAATGTTCGCACATCGCATCGGCCTGATTGCGTCCGATTTTGATGGATTTCGTCGGTGGAAATCGGTAATTTTTTTTTTTAGCAATAGACATGTCCATTTCAAAACATAGAAACACTTCAAATATAATTTCGAGTTTTTAAAACAAAAATTTCGATTACCTTTAAAACCTCCTTGCACTTTGTAAGATAAAGTCATCTTAACGTAGACAAGGATGGTCTTTTAAAAAAATTTTTATCTGACTACGAGACTTGACGAGAAACTTTTGGCAGCAAAGTAGGGCTCCCGCGAGATACATAGATAAGTATCTAGTATTTAATATTATGTTTAAATGGTCTCCAGTTTACTATAGTACATGGTGTGACGAAACTCGATGTACAAGCGGGAAAAACCAGTCGTATTCCAACGTATTTGCTACTAAAGTCGATTTCGATAGAGAAATTGAGCACGAAGTTGATTTTTTTTCGATATTTTTTTGCAAATCGGTATCAAATATAATTTATTTAGTCAAATTAATAGTATCCATAAAAAAAACAGCATTTTAATGAGAAGTTGTGCAAGTTTACTCAATCTGAGGTACCTACTAACGATAGAAAAAACTATTTTCGAGCTCTGATTGAAAAGTCAATATTACACATCCGACTCCAAATATGATGGATAGATTCACAGTTTTACGGTTGTAACTACGAGGTTAGTCACTCAAATACTGTACAGTTGCGGATCTGTTGAGCGCACAAAAAGCGACGAAAATCGCGCGACCAAGCGTTAAACGGACCACTTTTGTAAAGCCGGTGCACAATCGCCTTTGACACTAAATTGGCATGGAAAAGAACAGTTGCTCAATCACAGATAATGATCGACGTAGTTAACAAAACGGGGCTAACATCGTGCTTGCCCTAACGATTTTGACGATCACAGTCGATAGTTATAGCCGATCTGAGCCGAGCGGGGCCCGCTGCACGCGATATCGCGGCCGTACGTCAATACGTCAAATCAACGAGCTTGTCGATTTTTATTATGTCGACTGCCCTTTTCAATATTTGGGTGCCGAATAAAATGGCTAAATTATAATAAAGATCTGAATGAATATATGTGCGAATAAGATATATCTAGGAAATGGCTCGCGACTAGTATGCGCTCCTTCTTGAATTAATCCCGATCGATAACTTTACACGCGTGTTTCCATTGTGATCGCGAAAACGTTTAAACATCCCATGGGTAAGAAATCGTTATCACGTCGCGCTTATTTACGATGTCGGTAGTGATCTGTGATCGAGCAACTTAAAATATAAACTCCTCCGTGATCACTAAGCTTAAAATTTATCATGCCATTTCTCCGAAGTGGTAGGGCAGAGAGATAGTCCATTTTTCAGTTCAATTAAATTAATTATTAAATGGACAATTTATAAAGCGCTGTTTTTGCGAAAAATCGCCTCAAGAGCGCTGTACAGAAAGAGGCCAGATCTCAACTCGTCCTACAGCTACCAAGCGCATAGACGGTTGGAGAATTCTAGCCCCCTGATTAGAAATATAAACAGATTTAAATTATAAGTTAGAAAAATTATACCATAAAATGATGTAGGCATACTTAGCAATAATAAGTGGGTAAAAATGTTTTTGTAACTGATTTCCGCTAAGTAGGAGGCTAGAAAACAATCCATCTTGCAGCTTCAAAGCGCATGGATGATTGAGGATCTAGCCCCTTTTATACTACGAATCTACACTGTGTGGTATTCAAAATAATTTTTGTTCTTTTAGTATTTTAGAGTTTCACTAAGTATTCGGGATCCTACTATTGTCTATTTAGTTGATTGTCACATAAAAGTGATTATTTACACAAGTTACACATAATAAGTATAATAAAAAGTGGACTTCCACTAACCATGCCGTTATCAGTGAATTTATCTTATCACAATAACCACAAAATCGGCAAGTATAAAAACAACATACCCAGTAAGATTAAAAATACCTCCAAAACAAAAATAAAAATGTTTGTAATATGGTGGATAATATCAAATATTATTGATATCCCAACAGAGAAACTCTGTAAACGAATGTGGATAATCTAGGCGTTTACAGGACTTATGACCTGCCATTGGCTGGGTTAAGTGGTGTATTACAACATTCCCCTTAGTTGGGATATCGATAATATTTGATAAAAAAACTTTTGGTTGTCTGTAAAGTTGGTTAACGGACGATAATTTTACGTGATAACGTCATAAGAAAACATTGATGAAAAATAGCATACTTTTATGAATTGAATTTAATTATTGTTACTGAATTATCATTATTTTGTATAATACAAAGCAGGAGTTAATTGAAAATCACATTTTTTTCCAAAAATTGTCATTTTTTTGCACTGTCTCCCTTCTACTCGGGACATCGGCCGATGCAGCGGAAGAGAGATAGATGCGTCACAAACCGAACGCTTAGGTCGATCGTGCCTCTCTATCGCTCGTTCCGCGCTCTCGCTTGCACACTCGGCTCAGGCGGAACGTGACAATGAGTCATACTTTTTCGTGTGTGCAGCCTGCGTTCATCGATTTATCAGACGTCATCACGTCAAAATGTTTATTTTCATCTCCTTTTCTCTCGCGACCGGACCGTTGTGAATCCGGCCTGGAGTTTCATGTTCAGGGGGGGTACGTTGATGTCTTAACGATCTCCTAATAATAATGGTGGCCCATTCGTCACGCGATTTCAGTCGGTACAGCTGAAGGACGTTTTCTACCGCCCGCGTCCGCTGTGGCGCGACACCTCCATAAAACATCATGGTCACTGGCCATGTCGGAAAAGTGCAACGAAGGAAAACTTCTTAACCTAATCCGCATAGGGCACTGCATTGGTGCATCAAGAGCGGTGAATCTTTATTATTTGTTACATGAAAGTGCGGTGGTGATCAGTCTTACGCTTCAGCGCCAGTCCAAGTTATCACATGCTTCGAACAAGAATGCTTTAGAAGGGGTGTTTCCGTACAAATTTAGTCTAGTGAAGACGTAGATGCCCATTGATGACGTAGTGAGTGACGTTGTGGGTAACTAGACACGGTAGTATTTTTCAGGTATGGAATGTCACTTCTCTGAAATTCTTGTTCGAAGATCACACATGAAACATTTTTATGGGAAAATCACATTCAAATAAATACTGCATATTGACCCTCATTGGGAATCGAACCCGCGCCCTCATGCATGGCGGCCAAACCACGAGGCAGACGAAGGAAAACACTTCAAATTATATTTATTTTTCTTATACTTGTAAGCTTTCAGGCACTGTTATTCCAAGTTCGACTCCTGTAGCTCAATCACAGATCACCATCGACGCGGTAATAAGCGACGTGATAACGATTTCTTACCATGGATGTTTTAACGTTTTCGCGATCACAATGGAACACGCGTTAAAAGTTCTCGATCGGGATTATTAAACGAGCGCATCAAGTCGCGAGCCATTTCCCGAGATATATCTTCTTCGCACATATCTTCTTTCAATCTTTCTCGAGTGCCGTATTGCATTTAGCCGGCGTTCGGCAAGCCAAACATTGAGAAAAGCAGTCGACATAATAAACAATCCGAAACGCGCGCGTTGACTTTCTTGATTTGACGTTTGGCCGCGATATTTATCATCATCTATGGTGCTCGGCAACGCTCGGCAATGCTCGGAAACGGCGAAAGTGGTATGAACGTATGTTCATTGTGATCGTCACGTGGTCAGCAGCACGTTTTTTAACTACGTCGAAAGTTATCTGTGATTGAGCTCCTGGTGTTTGTAGTTTTTCAATTAATTTATTCAAATGCCCACTTTCAGCTTGTAATCCTGGCTGACCTAGTGCGATGAGGTTGATTTGGTTAAAGTCCGTGTATGAGATTTTTTACAAAATACACTGCACCGGTGAAGCTACACTACCCGTGCTGTGCCCAATGCACCATTAGGTGTGGACAAGGACATTAATGATGATGATGAATGTCAATTATTAATATTCATCCGCCTCGTGGTTATATTAGTGCGTTTGGTTACCATGCGTGAAGTCAATATTATGAAATGAGTTTTTTTTTCACGATAAATTATTCCATATGCGATACCTTGGACTGACATTGAAGCGTAAGACTGATCATCTCGCCTTCACACACACTTGGTGAACCAATCAATGATATTAATTTTCATAGATCTTAAGCTATTTTCTTCCGCCCCTTGTCACTCAATTTCAACTTGTTAGATCCCTCTGAACAGAACAGAATGATTAAAATGTATAAGATAGTGGAAGATAGGATATGGTTGTCTTTGTTTCACTCTTGGAGTAATGACGCGCGGGCTATAGAGGGGCCCTAACGGTCAAAAACTATTCTATGATTGTCAAACACGAAGTTGGCTATAGTTTGCAGCAAAACAAATGCCAATGTTTTACAAATGCCTAATGCGGCCTTGGCATATCGACAGTAATCAACTGTCACTATCAACAGTAAACATACTTTAATTTACAAATTGATCACCTAAATTAAGAAAAACTGGTAAATAATGTAAATATGTTGATAAAAGGAAAGTTTTTATACAAATAATACCCATGTTAGGACAATATATGCCAAAATCAATGTAAATCAAAATAATTATTTATCGAAATCAATTACCTGTGAAATGTGACTCCTTTAACACCTTTGACACTCTTACTGCTACAACCAAGCATACTACAATTCACCATTGCCATTGCGTTTTTGATGATTAAAAATCAGGAAGTAGTATCCACGTTATTTACTAGCAAAGCGACGAAAGTGACCGTTACGCGTCTGTTGTCAAACAAATAATAATGGCCGCCAGCAGAGTGAAGTTGTCGCTAACCAAAAATTTGCAACGCTTCCGCTCTATGGGAAACGGCGAAAGGGCCTCTCTATAGCCTGCGCGTCATTACTCTAAGGTTTCACTGCAAAATACAAATGGGACATAAAATGTTGACAGTTCTCTTTGAAATAGCTTGTCTAGTGTTAACTTAACATGTCTCTGGTACCAATGCAGTGTCCCATTGGGTGAGGGTAAGGGAAAGCAGTAGCGGTAGAAGAAACAGCGTTATTTTACGTCTGACTCTGAAGTCGTAATATGATCGCAAAAGGGCGGTATGTCGGAGTTTGAATATCTTACCATGTGATTGGACAATGATGGTGCTGACTTGCCAAGGGCCGAGGATCGCATACGGATCAGGTTGGACTGCTTCGAGGCATCTGGAACAAACAAAAACACGTGAATAAGGGTTTTACCGTGGGTGGATCTAAAACCCTAAACGCACCATGAATATTATATGTACATATCGTGTTACAAAACTCGATGTATAAGCGGGAAACCAGTGAATCTACAATATATTTCGAGTCGATTTTGTAGAATATTTTTTTTTGGTTTGACCCATAGTTTTCGAGAAAATTGAGTAAGAAGTTTTTGATAATATTTTGCCAATTGTTATCAAATTAATACTTTCAGAAAGCAAAATAGAAACTGCATTTTAATAAGAGTTTTTGCAATTTTATTTAATCTGCGGTACCTACGAAAGCTTTTATGAGAAGAAAAAAAAAAATTTTCAAGCTCAGATTCAAAAGTCATATTACACATTCGACTCCAAATATGATGTTGATTTTTGTAGATTCACCAGTTTTCGGGTTGTACTACGAGTTTTGTAACTCCATGTATATCGACGGTGGAAAGGAATAAAACTTACTAAGCGACATAATTATTATTATTTATTTTTTTTAGAAAAAGAAATCTATGCAATCTTATGATATTTGCACATATTTCAATTTGTAAATACTATTTCCAATAAAGCCTAAGCGGCTTGTGCTTGAAAATAGGAATCGAGTCGTGTCGAAGTGGGGATTCGAACCGACGATCTCTGGACTTAGAGACCGCGACGCCACCCACTGGGCCACCACCCGTTATGTGCAAAGGAAAATGATACCAAATGACACAACATTATCATATTGCGACGTTTATCGCTTTTTGTGGTAAAAATGTAAATGTTCGACTGGAATTTACCTTTCAAAATGTTTGATTACCTACTGAGTATACCAATAGGGCAAAATATGTCATTTTTCGTTGAGAAAAACTCTATTTTAGTTCAAAGGATAACCCCGCGATAAAGATCCAGAATAGAGGGAACGAACAGATCTCATCAGAGATTAGGTCAGGTCAAGTAAGGTTACATTAGGTGAGGTTACACAATACTGTCTAGGAGACACAATATAATATACAAACTGTCGCCTTGCAGAATAAACACAACACACGATATCCAGTTCAGCCGGGTATAAAGTTACAGACATACTTAGTTACAAAGCACAAGCGAGTTTCCAGATTGTAAAGTGGGCCGACTGTGGTGCGTCTGCGTCTATGTTGCGGTCTCTTGTATTCGGTCTTAGTGGTGGTTTAGTGAATCAAGTCTCATGCGGCTTGTACGGGACTTGACCCAAATAAACACTACAGATACGTGGAGTAACAAAACTCGTAGTATAACCCCGAAAACTGGTGAATCTACATCATATTTGGAGTCGAATGTGTAATATTTATCTTATCTGCACGTCATCACAATCTCATGAAACTCGAAAATAGGAGAACTGTAATAGACATGATATTCTTATATAAAATTATTAATAACGTAGTTGACTCTCCTCAACTATTAAATAATATGTATTTTAACTGTCCTGCACGCACCCTACGAAATCATCCGACCTTTCGTTTACCAATTGTCGCCACAAACTATGGTCAGAACTCATTCCTACACCGCTCATGCTCAATCTTTAATTTCTTTTCTTCAACCAATTAGATATTAATAACACGAGTCTATCAACTTTTAAAAAGGAACTCCTAGAAGTGTATGCCCAACCCCCACAAATCTCTTAATAACTTCATAACTTTTGCTTGCTATAGTGCCCACCCCCCCTCATTTTTCTTTAAATTATCAATTAACGTACCCCTAGTTTTTATATAAAAATAATCTATCTTTACTTTACTTATCTTTACTTTACTTTCCCTTCAATATTTTTCTAAATATGGAAACTTTACTGGTCTATTCACTTATTTTACTATTCATCACAAATGTTATTATTTTAATGTACTGTTTTGTTTCCTAAATAAATGAAAAATTAAGTAAAATAGGACAAATTCTTATTAAAATGCGGCTTTTAATTTAATTTTCTATATGGATAGTATTCATTTCACTACGCAAATGATATTTGATAACAATTTGCAAAAAATTATTGTACCTTAGTACTAAATTTTCTCGAAAACTATGGGTATAATAAAAAAAAAATTACGAAATCGACTCTAAATATGATGTAGATCCACTGGTTTTCCGCTTGTACATCGAGTTTTGTAACACGGTATACATCTCCTTTAACAAATAAAATATTAAAAAATAAGACGATGCAAACACGCATCTGGTCGATATCTAAAATGTGTGAAAAAATCATTGCTATAATGTTAAATTCCAGGGAGAAAATCGAGGAATACGTTTGTATGGGAAGCGGCCGCAAGAAGTCACGTGGTGGTGTATGCTCTTAAGATGTTTTAATATAAGTTAAGAGCGGATGCGTTTTATGTAATAATATGTACGATGCTGGATATGAAACAAAGGTAGTAAGACTATAATGTGAACTATCCTATGTGCTGATGAAGTACGAAGTACATACAATATCTGAATGATGCCACGGTGAAGTCTAGACTAGGAACACGACGCGATGATGCATAATGTCTTATGTGTCATCTATGGAGGTTCAATTTATAAAACAGGGGCACGAAACCATTTAATAATAAATTTGTACGATTTAATTATCTAAATAACATGCCTAAAAACTAAATGTAATGTTCAGCTTGCATGGTGTAACAAAACTCGATGTACAAGCGGGACACCAGTGAATCTACATTATATTTGTAGTCGATTTTGTAGAATTTTTTTTTTTATTTGACCCATAGTTTTCGAGAAAATTGATTAAGAAGTTTTTTTCGATTTTTTTTTGCAAATATCAAATACCATTTAAGTGTTTAGTCAAATTAATACTATTCATAAAGAAAACAAAATAAAAAAACGTATTTTAATTAGAATTCACGCAAGTTTACTTAATCTGCAGTAGGTACCTACCTACTTATATATGAAAGCGTTTACGAGAAAAAAAAAAAAATTCAACCTAAATCTTTTTAAAAGTCATAAGTATTACAATTTCGACTCCAAATATGATGTAGATTCACCAGTTTTCGGGTTGTACTACGAGTTTAGTTGCACCATGTATATATTTTTTTGTTGACTAACCATCACGCCATTCCGCTGAAGGGGTAGGAAAAAAGGATAGAACGCCAAGCCAAACGGTTAAGGTACAAATTCGATGGTAGCGAACCCCTGAGACACGTTGTTAAATCTCGTGGCTTTGTGGTCGAGTGGCAGATTCGTGACACGGAGGCGTGCCGTTCGACTCCCACTCCCCGACGTCTAACTTTATATTGCACAAGCACAACTGTATCTAGCCACTAGAGATGTAAAACCGTCGTAATTGCATTCCCGTATTCGGGAACTTTCAACGTAATCATTAGATTTTTTGCTATATATCTAATATTCGTAAAATTATATTATGTTAAAAAGAAGGTACAAGGCATTAAGCACAAATAATACTTGTAGAATTCTGCAGGTTGAAGAATTCGTATATTTGGGAAGTATGTTTACAAGAGACGGAAATGTGGATAAGGACATTGAGAGAAGGGTTAGTGCCGGAAACAGAGTTAATCGATAGTGGCAAATAAGAGCTTATCGAAAGAAGGAAAACTGGCAGTACATAACGGAGTTCTGGTACCAACCCTTATGTATGTTAGTGAAGAGTGGTGTTGGAAAAAGAAGAATGAAAGTAGACTGCATGCTGTTGAAATGCGAACTCTCAGGCGAATGTGTGGTGAAACTATGTATGATAGATGTACAAATGTCGAAATTAGAGCAGAGTGCAAGGCTGAGATAAGCATTATCGACAAAATTAAGAAAGGGCTTTTACGATGGTTTGGTCATGTGGAGCGAATAAACAAAGGGTTATTATAAGTAGTTTTTTTAGACCCCGATCCTATTTCCGTTAATTATTTGCGAATTTCAGAGCAAATTTTCATTACATACGAGTATTTACGGATTTCATACAAAATTCAGCAAAAGTTTTTCATACAGATTCTTACCCATATTTTAGTGTCGAGTATGAGTCTCCCAATTTTTAATTCTTTATTCTCCCGATTTCATATGATACCTTGGACTGGCACTGAATCCTTGCCTTCATGTATCAAACGATCAAGACTCCCTGCATCGGTGTATCAATGCAATACCCTATGCACCATTGGGTGCGGATAAGGAAGAGTAGCAGTAGTACTCTCCCGATTAAGAATTTTTAGAATTGGAAACACAGTTCAGAAACATCTTTATTTTACATGCCTTTGTGGCTCTTGACAGACGTTCGCGTGTTCTCGAGGCGATTAGCAGACAGAACGGAGCGCTGAACGCCATATCCAGCGGCCGGCAGAGAGATGCACTTTCCCACGTGGATCCCAACTCCTTACTGGCAATGAGGAAATCCACTGCTACCCGGAATTGAATTTTAAAAATGCTTTCGTGTAGACGCAAATATTTAAAAATTTTGAAGTGGGGTGAAATATCCCAAAAATGCACGCAAAAATAAAAAAAAAATGTTGAAAATAGCATTCATTTCAAAATCTTAAAACAATGACGTCACTCCTTGTATCTAAGTGTAGTGTTTTCCGTTTTCCGTTTTAAACCCCCGTAGCCACATTTCAAGAAAATGGACCGCGTTCCATGGCATTTTAATATGGAATACAATCTGAATACAATCTACATACAAGCATCTATCGCAAAACAAGATGGCCGCCATTCAGTCTCCCTAGAACAGCAGCTGTTGACAGTTTAACTGACAGTTGTTGGCTGGAGAAATCGTTTGCATGGATTTTTGACAGTTTTGTTATTGGCTGGAGAAATATCATGCCGTTAGCCGCCCGTTTTATGACGTCACTCCTGCAAAAAATGACGCACTTAGTACATAGTAGTATTTGGCGCGGTATTTGAAATGTGCAACTTTAAAAAATCGTATCTTCATCAATAACTTATAAAAAAAATTAAAAACTTATTAATTATTATTTTTTTGCTTAGTTAAATAGTACGTTTATAGAAAAAAAAAACTGTAGAAAACAGTGGATTCCCTCATTAGCTGTTTTATTTTCTCTCATACCAAACAAACAGGCTGAGTGTATTGTATTCACTTGAGAGAATGGAGGACAAAAGTATCGCCTGCACCTCTGCCCATCTGACGGCGTCTTTTTGGACGACTTGCTAAAGGATAGAGGGACAGTTGACACATGGAAGCATCTACCTAAAAAGGTGGCAAAGAATTTCATACCGCCAACAAAGCTCACTGACCTCAGTACTCGTTTTGCAAATAGACCATCGCCAATTTCGCCGACGGAACCAGCGGATATGTGAGCCACTTTCCACATACTAAAATAATACATTTTACACGTCAAAGCAACAATGATATTACTATTACGAAGATGACGAGTGACAGTAGTTGTTAGTAAGATGTCTGATCGGATTGTAGATGAAATCTGGCGCGGGGCGGTTGTGTAATTCGAACGTTGTCTTGGGCGATTCTTTCATTAATTATTGTAGCAATGTACAAGGTACATTGTGTGAAATTATCTTCAGGGATGCCAAAAGTTTATCGAAGCTCGTGTCAAGATGCACAGATCCCCCTGGCTTGGTCGGGGCAAGTCATCGGAAGGGTCGAGAGCTTCAAATACCTTGGAGCGTACATGACAGAAAACGGCAGAGTTCAGAAAGAACAGGGAGTGCGGCTTGGAGTAGCGGGCGCCGCATTCAACAGTATAAAAGCTGTCTGGAGATCGGATGTTTACTCGGTTAAAACAAAATGCCGTTTTTATAACTCCTGCATCACACCTGTTCCTCTATGGCTGCGAATCGTGGAACCTAACCAGGGCCCAAGATAGCAGACTTCTGAGTTTTGAGAATAGGTGTCTTAGAAGAATTTTAGGTGTGCGGTGGATGGACTTTGTAAGGAACACAGAGGTGAGGCAACGGACACAGCAACCCTTGGTATCTACTGTCATCCGGCGAAGGCGTTCGGCTGGCTAGGCCATATACTACGTATGCCTCCCGAGAGCCTTAACCCATGCTTGCCTATTTTACAAGGCATCAGGTCAGGTTCTGTTGACAATTTGTCGGCAGTTTGCATCAAAGCTGCGGGACGTGGACTTGACTTGGGAGGATGCACGGGAGCTGGCGGCCGATCGCTTGGCGTGGAGGCAGTTTGGGGATTCATACGCTCCACATAGGGAGCGGATATGGTATGATGATGCTTTTACGTATTTTTTTCTAGAACAATTTATTTACGTGGCGGTAGCAAATTGTACCAACCCTGCTTCAACAATTTGGAATACTCCCAAACCGGCCATGCTGCCGATATGTAATAATTATAAAACCGTGTATCTGCCATTTTTATCGAGTCAATATTTACTCTGATATTTATAGCGCAAGTTGGCGATTCTATGCTTTTGTTGGACTAATAATTTACCGCAATCATTTGTCCAAAGCAAACAAACTATAAATAAATCGAAGTTACCCACCTTGAATTTCTTTAACAAGTAAATCTGTGATGCAAAAAATAATGAGCGTATTGCAAAAAAAAATTCTTCCTTCCTTCCTTCGCTCCTAAGTGGAGCATGTGGACATCACTAGATCTCTCGCCTCCTCCCATGTTAGGCCCGCATCCACCAGCTCCGCCGGGTACATCCGGAAGATGGTCATCGACGGTCTACCAGGACGGGCAGACGTTGAAAATATAATCTTCTTTATTTTTTATTTGGATGATTCTTCATTGAGCGGTGAGTCTTTTCATGTCAATCATAATATTACTTATAGTAAATTTATTGGGATACCGAATTTCATTAATGCTAGCTTCAAGCTCTCGTGAAGTTGATTGAAAAGTTGGAGAGTGTTGCAGGTCACTTCCTTTTTGTGCTGCGTTACTTACATACGACACTACCCGTACTTCGATCAAGTACTTCGGCCAAGAACTTCTGGAGAGTAAAGTATAATTTTTCGTCATTTTTTTGTAAGAAAAATAAAAAAATTAAATTCAAAAAAACTCCCCGTAAAAAAATATTTAAAATCGAAGCTTATAAAAACGGATTGACCACAAACGGATTCTTTAAAAGCACCCACCGTCTCCTAAGCGCACAAAAGGGTCGTACCGAATATATAGTGGATACACCTACTTTTTTCTATATAGGCGACTGACATGCTTTGCTAAAATCTAAAAGTTAATTTTGTTATTTTTTCCACACGTGACACCAAGCTCAATCACTCATTACAGATTACCCAAAAAGGCGGCATGCTCTCGTAAAAAAACGCAAAATGACTGACAAATAGCAAGTTGAACGCTCGCTGCTGGGCGTCGACCAACGACCAATCGCAGAGGACCGGAAGTCGAGAGGTGACCCACGACCGGAACTGATTGCCGGTTCTCACATGGAACGCGTGGCAAATAATCCATATTATTCCCCAATTATTAATGTCACTATAGAGGTAGTGACGTATTTGGTACATTTTTAGCAGAAATATATGTTTAAAAATGTACGAAACATTTTTCACAAAAAGCTTCTACTTAAGGGGTTTTTAATAAAAACTAACTAACTTACCATCACGCCATTTCCCCGTAGGGGTAGGCAGAGAGGATAAAACGCCATACCACTCTGTCCTGACAGACTTCCTTTGCTTCCTCTACATTCATACATCTTCTCATGCACATACGTCGATTATTCCGACTTTTCACATGTCCACTTTCAAGCACTTGTCGTACTTGGTCATGCCATGTCTTTCTCGGCCTTCCTCGGCTTCTACATCCGTTCTTTCATCACTCATTCGCTCCACATGACCAAACCATCGTAAAAGCCCTTTCTTAATTTTGTCGATAGTGCTTATCTCAGCCTTGCACTCTGCTTTAATTTTGACATTTGTATCATACATAGTCTTACCACACAGAGAGATGACATTTCAACAGCATTCAGTCTACTTTCATCCTTCTTTTTCCAACACCACGCTTCACTACCATACATATAAGGGTTGGTACCAGAACTCCGTTGGGTGCTGCCAATTTTGCTTCTTTTAATAAAAACTAACTGATCTACAATACATAATTATTGACAAATATATAAATATACCATAATTATAGGGGACCCATTATCCTGAGTGCCTATGGCCTGCAATAAGTTAAAGACAGCATAATACAATTCGACGCCTCTTACGTATAATATCGTAACCCACAAATCGTCGATTTTGAGTTTTTGGTGGATTTCGTCTGTATTTAACTATATCTTTAATTCTACCAAAACAAAAAAAAATATTTTGCCAATAATAAGGGCTTTTTGGGGCGTATTTTGTCGTATCTACAACCAATGCATATGAACGAAAATATTTTCAAATGCTCCTCCTGTAAAATCGCATTTTGTGGGTTACGATATTATACGTAGGAGGCGTCGAATTATTATTGTATTATGCAGTTGTTGAATTTCCAAATAAAATTAAATGTTTAATTAAGCAGTGGATTCCTAAGTACTGACGTTTTACTAATTGAGGTGTGGGTTTTGGCAAAATAATAAAGAAAATTAGTCACACGAAAACGACCACAGCGCCGGAGAAAACAGTTTTCGTGTCTTGGCCAAGAAAATGCACATTATTCGAGAAATCGTACAAACAAAACATTCCACGTGGTGAAAATTCAGTCGCAATGCCACTCAAAATAACAACACGCTTTATTCGATACAGAATTAGAAATTCCAGCGATGTCCAGAATCGAATGGACAAAAAAAAATCTGTAAAATAAATAAAAATATATGTATAAACAACATTTTGAGTGTGTCCAAAAACTTGTAGACAAAAACTGGATTTCACCCATCACGGGCTAACAATCACAATTTGACATCTCAACAGAGTAATACACGAGTGTTGTAATACATCAAGTGGCCACTTAACCCAGCCAATGACAGGTCATAAGCCCTGTAAACGCCTAGATATCCATATTCACTTCCAAATTTCTCGTCTCTGTCGAGATGTCAAATTGAAAATATATACACCGTGTCCCACGATGAGACCGCGAAACTCCGGAGGGTGATTGTTCATGGTATTCTGAGAAAAAAATCCTTATAAAGTTTTTTGATCTGGGCATTTTTAATAATTAATTTAAAAAAAGTATTAATAAAAAGCGACTATGTAAAACTGGCTTCTGTTTGAAATGCTAGCGGTGGCGGGGTGGCGGTGGGCGGGGAGGAGTGGGGGTCCGCTCTGGTCACCGAACGCCTTGCCTTGTGCGGACATTCAAAATTCGAATTTCATATCTGAAATTGGTGCAGGTCACGTGGTGTTAGCCAGTTCAAAAATGGACGTTTACACGCGTGAATTTTTATTCATATTTTTAATCATTTTTTTAAGAAATTAGAATTGAGTTTTTTGAAAAACTTTATTAAGATTTTTTCTCAGAATATCATGTCACCCTCTGGAGTTTCGCAGTCTCATCGTGGGAAACGGTGTATATATTGTATATACTATATGTATTGTGTTTATTTTGTGATCTAAGCGATGTCAGTGCGTATTAGAATAAAATGAATAAGTGTTTTTTATTCGTCCCTGAATGAGTTTATTGTAAAAACTCCTAGGGAGCATTGGATTGAAAAAAAAAGTTTAAAAATTAATTCTTTTTTCTTTTTTAATAAAATAAAAAAAAAAAAAAAATTAAATAATATATTTTTTAATTTTTAAATCGCAGCTTCATCAAGATTATCTGATTTACAAACGGTATTGTTATTATGTATTATTAGTCTGCATTCACAGAAATATTCGGAGTACAAGATAATAATAAAAAAAATTGTGTAGGTACCTACATATCGAAAATTGAAGAGTTTATTAGTAGGTAGGTCGGAAATTTTCTAAAATGCACCAAAAATTCATTTAAACTGTTAAAATATTTTTTCATTCCGAAAACTTGGACAGTGACGTAACCTGTTTCGAAGGCACGACGCAAACAATGAAACAGATCACATTTAAACAATAAAAGTTAATTACATTCTACGTATTTTTCATTTAAACGCATTGATGAGAATGACATTGTAGTGGAGTTGTAAAATCATAACGCCCTTGAGGTATATTTATACGAAAACGGCGCTATATAAATTATCCATAATAACAATATTAATCAAGCACTAAAAAATGTTATTAGCTTAGCAAAAGCTTAGTAAAATAGCCTTGGCATCAACTGTCATTCGGCGAAGGCGTTTCGGCTGGCTGGACATATAATACATACTTATACATATATTATATATATTATACTGTGCGTATGCCCCCCGAGAGCCTTAACTATTTATTTATTTATTACATTTCACACATTTAATCACACAATAATGGGATGGCGACTCAATCAGTAGAGACCCATGCCAATGATCTGGCCCCGACTCACTAGATAGTCCGTGTCGAGTCAGGGCATTGTAGTATTATACATAACACATTGTAGTACTAAACATAATTGAATATTTACATAATTAGTATAATAGAACCAAGTTTGGATTTCACAAATTTAGAATTTACAGAACAATATTTTTGCATAGCAAATTTTAATAATTACATAGCTATATTATTGCAGGCATTTTCAATATATACACGACCCATTAGGCTTACTCAACTAACGACACCGACCCTGTACTTGGAGAAGTCGGTTAATAGTTTGGTTTGTGTGTCCATTTGGTTATATATCTTAGGTCCAATAAATGTGAAGTGGCGCTGCGCTATCGTTGTTTTTTTTCTTAGGAAGTAAATAATTTACATTTGAGGCAAAGCGAGCAATGCTTGCCTATTTTACAAGCCATCAGGTTCTCGGCGTCCTGGACGTTCACTGTTGACAATCCGACAACCGACGGCAGTTCAGGCAGGCTCAGAACTGCGGGACGTGGACCTGACTTGGGAGGACGCGCGGGAACTGGCGGCTGATCGCTCGGCCTGGAGGCAGTTTGTGGAATCCATATGCGGATATGAAATGATGAAGGTGATGAAATAGCGTAATTAGCGTAAAATTAAAGAAAAAATTAAAAAAAAAATGTCTAATTTAGAGATCCTTGAGCAAAAACCAATAAAGTAAATAATCATCACATAAAATGATGTTTGTTCTTCTATATAAATTAATAAATAATAAACTTGACTGTCCAATGTTGTTGAATGAGGTCAGATTTCACATACCGGGTCGCACCACAAGAAGTTGCCGTTTGTTTGATCCAAACACCGGAGAAATAGAAATTACGCTTAAAAATTACGCCATTTTCAAAGGAATGGCACTTGGTGTGCGAGGGTGTTGATCTCTTCAACTCCAGCATTGGATCAGTCAAGTCATTTTGTAATAAACTTTAGCATTGTATTTGTTGTGTATTTATGGCATATTATGTATAATATATATATTTTAATTTTTATGTATTTGCTAATATTTTTGTATTATCTTTTTATGAAAAGCCTGTATGGCGTTTATAATGAATAAATAAATAAATAAATTACTTCTGTACACGATTGGTGTGCGTCATGCGGCTTACTTTCGATCAGTCTTGGATCTTGGACAATGGATCCCGAGATGGCGAGCGAATGTGACCTCCGCGATGTATGGCGAGCCATATGCTCTAGAGGCGAACATTCCGTGACCATAAACGAGAAATAAAAATAGCCAGAGCACGTGGTGGCCTTGGACGGCCGAGGCGATACTTTTATTTATTATCATAATAAAACATTATCAATAGTAATGTAGGTGACTAGGGTTGTTCAGAATGTAAGTGTACTAGATTTTTATATGAGTGTAACAAAACTCGATGTACAAGCGGGAAACCAGTGAATCTACGTCATATTTGGAATCGATTTTGTAGATTTTTTTTTTTTTATTAGACCCAAAGTTTTCGAGAAAATTGAGTAAGAAATTGATTTTTTTTCGATGAATTTTTGCAAATATAATTTATTTAGTCAAATCAATACTGTCCACATAGAAAACAAAATAAAATACAGCATTTTAATAAGAATTTATGCAATTTTACTTAATCTGCGGTACTTTTGTGAAAAGAAAAAAATCTCGTTTTCAAGCTCAGATTAAAGTCATATTACACATTCGACTCTAAATATGAAGTAGATTCACCAGTTTTCAGGTTGTACTACGAGTTTTGTTACTCCGTGTATTTTGGAAGGCGAAGGCGTTTCGGCTGGTTAGGCCATATACTATGTATGCCTCCCGAGAGCCTTAACCATGCTTGCCTATTTTACAAGGCATCAGGTTCTCGGCGCCCTGGTCGTCCACTGTTGCCAATTCGTCGGCAGTTTGCGTCAGAGCTGCGGGACGTGGACTTGACTTGCGAGGATGCACGGGAGCTGGCAGCCGATCGCTTGGCCTGGAAGCAGTTTGTGGATTCCATATGCTCCACATAGGGGGCGGTTAAGGTATGATGATGATGATGATGTATTTTGGAAAGGTGTACTTGACAAATGACTTATTTGTCCGCCTCGTGGCATAGTGGTAGCGCATTTGGCTAAAAATACAAAAAAATAACGCCTCTTTGGGTCGTAGCTACACATTAAATAATTCTAAATAAAGTCACTTACTTATTATTAATTACGAGTACCTACAAGATGAAGTTAATGATTCACATATTATGCAAGCGTAGAGGGGATTAGAGGTTGATTTTGATGACCTTTTTAGTACGTACCTAATGCATGGATAATTATTACACAATACAGATTTACTATTATGGATTATACTAGAGACGTAGAATACTCGAAGGTAATTTATAATATTCTTTTAATAGGCCAGTCATATCTTACAAAGAAATCGTATAAAAACGCAAAACGTGATTTACTACGACTACTACTACTTTACCCTTATCCGCTCCCAATGGTGCATAGAGCACTGCATTGGTACACCGAATGCAGTCCATCTTGATCATTGTATTACACGAAGGTAAGATTATCAGTCTTACGCTTCAGAACCAGTCAAAGTATCACAGATTTTTTTTTTTTTTTTTTTAATTTCAATATATACATAAAAGAAAACAATACATGTCCTACTGAGTTGCCTACTGCAACTCGTCAGTAGGTGCATAAATACAAGTTCAACTAAAAATAAAACTACACACAATACATACCCTAGCGCACAAAAAAAATAAAAATACATATAAATAAAAATACAATTCAAAACTCAATATAATAATTCGCGCTCTAGCAACCAAGTTCTCAGCACGCGTCTCTCTTTTAAGCTAGAAAATGAAAATTTTTTTTAATAATTACTTGGTAGCATGTTACAGATTTTTGGTATACTGTACTGAAGTGTTCTCTTACCATACTTGTTTTTATATTTAGGGAGAACTAATCCTTCAGCACTAGTAAAACGAGTATTGTAAACATGCACCGGTCTGTGTTTATACTCAGAGAGAGTGATTTAATATGAAAATCACATGTAAATAAATACTTACGAACATTTTGCAGTTTTTCGCGTATTACAAAGCTAGCTAGAAAAGAGATTTAATACATTCCTTATTGGTCTAAATAACATACCAAAATGCAATTTTACATTGCGTCTTGCGTTTTTAGTGTACGATATGACTGGCCTATAAATCTTAAAAGGATACGTTTAAAGTTTCTTCGAGAGCGAAATATGAAGATCTCAAGCTTTTATATGTTGAAATAGATAAAGGAAGGGAAAAGGTTAAC
The DNA here is from genome assembly GCA_022494985.1 of Micrasema minimum. Taxonomy (NCBI): domain Eukaryota; kingdom Metazoa; phylum Arthropoda; class Insecta; order Trichoptera; family Brachycentridae; genus Micrasema; species Micrasema minimum. Next base: position 25,840 of record JAGVSP010001569.1, read on the forward strand.
CTTGGCGCTAGTCTCTATGCTTGGTAGTGTGTTCAGTATTAAATTTTAGTTCGCGGAACAGCCACCAATTTTTGGTTTTAAAATCTGTTGCACTATAAATTTATAAAAAATTAATCTATGTTAAAAAAATCTGATCTGCGGGTCGTGGACTTGAATTGGGAGGATGCACGGGAGCTGGCGGCCGATCGCTTGGCCTGAGGGCAGTTTGTGGATTCCATATGCTCCACATAGGAATCGGATATTATGGTATGACGATGTTAAAAAAAGTACATTTTTTTAAATGCCTAAAGTTGTGTAAATAAAAATCGGGATTGTGTAATACCTACTAATACAGATATTACTTTATTCAAAATAATTATTTTTTTAATGCTTACGGGGGTGTAAGTATAGGCGCATACCATGATGTGAGGGAATTATTAAATTTCTAAATTAATGCTTACCTATAAACTTACTATTTAACTAAACAAAACGTACTTAATATTTTTTAATAATTATTGATGAAGATACGATTTTTTAAAGTTGCACATTTCAAATACCGCGCTAAATACCAACTAAGTACTAACTGCGTCATTTTTGCAGGAGTGACGTCATAAAACGGGTTTGTTTAAGGCCATGGTATTTCTTCAGCCAGTAACAAAACTGTCAAAAATCTATATGCAAAACTAACGCGGGAAGCACAGATATAAAATATACCGTCGACTCAACTGTCATATACTGTTAACAGCTGTTCTAGGATTAGACTGAATGGCGGCCGTTTTTGCAATAGAATTATATGTATCGTATTCCATATTAAAATGCCATGGAACGCGGCTACGTCACTAAAACTCCGGAAAAAGTTACACTTAGATACAAGGAGTGACGTCATGTTTTAAGATTTTGAAATGAATGCTAATTTCAACATTTTTTATTAATTTTTGCGTGCGTTTTTGGGATATTTCATTTTATGTTTTTTTTTAAATATTCGCGTCTACACATTTAAGTTAAAATTCAAACCCAGGTAGCAGTGGATTACCTGTTAAATATGACCTAACATTTCAATCCAAGTATATTTTTTTAAAGTAGGACAGACGCGCTCAGCACCGGACTTACCCTGTGAGGAATTTCATAAATTTGAAAAAAAAAAGTTTACATTCATGCAAAAATAAATAAATAAATAGAGTTGATGTGAATTTTATCGTATATTTTTCTGTAAAATATAAAAAAATTTCAAATTTAATATTATTCAAATAAAAAAGAAAGTTTTTATAAAACTTCAAGGCAACTGATTACTTTTAACAATGCCTACTTTACGTCAAGCTCCCGTCTCCTTAGCGTTCACAAAAAGGGTCGTACAGAAAATATCTGAAATAATGCGTAGATTTCGTGTTCTTAAGTGGCTATGAGTGATTTTTTCTTATTTTTAAGTTTTACATTTAGTCTAACTTGGTTATAAAATTTTAATTGAAACCCAAAAGAAAGTGATATAAAATGCCTAATAAACATCACCTAATAAAAAAATCGCGAATCGTCCTTGACATGATATTTTAAAAATTAATTACGGACATAAGTAATAATGATTACAAAAATAAAAATAAAAAAATTCCCGTAGGCCATTGAATGTGTCGAAATAACATTTTCTAACAATAGTGATTCCACAGAAAATTGCCTTGGACCACAGGAGTTGGAGGCTCTTGGCTGAACAGCGACGCAATAAAATCTGTATCGCACTTTGTCTAATTAAGCCATTGCGGATTTAACTTTTATTTTAACGTGTATATTTTTAATTAATCATTTATTAATGATATAGCCGCGATTAAAATGGGTAGATAATCAACTAAAAGGCGAAGTAAATATGTATATACTATAAATGTACATAATATCTACGAAACGAATTCGGCGTGACCTCGACTACGTTGCAAGGCTTATTATACGATAACTGATTGCAAAATTAAAGACATTTTGATAAAAATGTTAACTTAACTGTAATAAGTAATAAGTTTTCATAAAATGAAATAAGAAATGAATGATATAAAAATGTAAATTTATTTAAAGGGTTAAATGTAAAAAAATTTATGTGTGTGAAAAATATTAGTATCTATATTATATTATAGCTAAATTGAAAAATGTTTAATGTTAGGATAAGAATAGTTAGGAAAAAAAAAATTGTGTAATGTACATGAAAATAATATTAGTTTTATGTTAATTATATAGTACTAAATAAATATAATAATAAAAAATAATAAATAAAAAAAATACTTTTTTTTACTACTACTACTACTTTCCTTATCCGCACCCAATGGTGCATAGGGCACTGCATCGGTATTGCTCGATCATTTTGATTACATGAAGATAAGCTGATCAGCCTTACGCTTCACTGCCAGTCCAAGGTGTCACACATGAATTATTAATATGAAAATCACATGTAAATCATGGAAACATGGAATCGAAGCCACGACCTCATGCACAGTAGCCAAACGCGCCACCACTGTGCCACGAGGCGGGCATCGTTATCATAATACTAGTACTGCTTTCCCTTACCCGCAACCAATGACGCATAGGGCACTGCATCGGTACACCAAGTGCAGTGTATCTCGATTATTAGTGGATCTAGAACTAGATAATACAGTTATAGAATTGTGTTCGCGGGGGTTATTAATATTGACACGCCAAATTACAAACTTATCTCCAAGTAACGACATTATGTCGATATGATTATTATGTCACCGCCTCGTTGGCCCGAATCGGGACACTTTCCCAATCACGTTTTGGGCCATTCGTGTTGTGAACCAATCACAGTCGTCATAACACAACAAATTACACAATTCATCTTGCACCAATATCGGTGGGAGGAGTGTTTTGTAATATGAATTATAATCGATAGTGGTTTTTTTTACACAATGAAAGCCCCACCCTTTACCTAGACTGCTTTAAAGACTACTGAGTCTTTTTTCAGTCCAGCCAACTCTACCGATTTTTTTTCAACAAGCTAAACCGCGATTTTAAGATTGTCAGTGTGATAAAAATACGGATGAATTTACGATTATGTACGCGAACGAATGCTTTCATTGTACCCCTACCACTGTCTCGGCTTATGAATTATAATTGTCATTGTTTCCATCACCAAACCAACCAGAGTCGTTCCAAATTAACAGTGGTAGGGATGTTAGTTTCTGCCCCGATCATTATTTATTAGTAATTACTACCACCCGTGTGGAGACCGGTATCCCGCCTCGCCAGGCCCCCCATCCCAGACATCCACCCGTGCATCCGCGGTCAGGGTCTCAATGGAGGGTGGATTAGGGAAAAGAGGGGAGGGATCGATAGTGGTTTAGAGGGGTGGGGGGGATATGCAAATATATCCTTCTTCAATCAATCAACCAATCTCCGGAGCTACAACCCATTGAGGGTCGTGGCCGCCTCCAAGAAACGTCTACACTCGCGTCTGTCTCCGGCTATATATCCTCCTCCCCCCTCACTAAACTGCATAGAATAGATAAAATATAAGAATATTTGTCTTCCTTGTGCAGCTGAAAGAGTCCCCCAGGACTCCTCGTTATTCCCCTCAGTACAGGTTTATATATATGGCAATCGTCCGTCTTCGGAAGTCGATGAAGATGCGGCACTCGTCAGGAAGACAGCCGAGAAAGCAGCTTCTCTGGTGACTGAATTCCTATACGAGACCTGCACAGTCGACCACATCTCTCACTCCTCCAGATTGTGGGGGGGATCCAGTTGGAAGCTGCTTCGCTCGCTGTCTTCTAAGTCTCAGATTCTCCAGCCAGAGATCGCCATGTGCCGCTCTGCCTTACCTTATCTCCTTCCTCCATGCCATCCTGTCCCTGGCGTGATCCCAACTATCAGCGTCTATGCGAAATGTCTTCATATTGCGTTTACAGACATCCTTAAAGCGCAATCGCTGACCTCCATGGGATCTTTTGGCATCGCAAAGTTCACCATACAAAAAATATTTGGTATTCGACCTCGTGCATGGTGGTATAGCGTCTAGCCCAACAAACAAACACTGCATCACGTGGCGGACCTCTCTAACAGTAGGTATTGAAAATATATTGTATTGTTAAGAACTATGTAAAAATCATACCTACTAATTACTGTTTTAATTATGAAAAGCTTTAAAACATTTTTAATCACATTTTCTTTCTAAAAGCCCGAGGCGGATAAAAACAGAAACAAAATGTTTCCGCAGGCATGGTTGACTCTTCACAATACTGGCATAGAAAAAGCTTTAGATGACGTCACCGAAGCGTAGTAACGGTACAATCCCACAGAAAGTCTGCTGGCGATGACGTCATTCTTGGAGTAAGCCCAAAGGCTCCGTTTTATGAGTCAAACCCAGACATATAACGAGGAGCATAGAAACAAAGGCGGCCATCTTCGAAGATGTGTATGAAAACACTGAGACTGTTAAAAAAAACAATTTAAAGGGATAATGTCTAAGCATAAATATTGTGTTTAAGAAAGCTTTTACGAGAAGCTGGTAGATGCCCAACCAATCGGAGTATTCCTGTTTAAATGTTGCTAAGGTAAATCACGTAGGAACGCCGGAGTTTTAATCATTTTCACATGTTAAAAATATGCACAATGCGCCCAAAACATGTCTAATTTCACATCAATGCACACTTTATACGTGACCGAAAACCGTACAGTTTCTTGTGTAGTTTCTTCTTAAGAAAACTGTACCAGTCTGAAAGACAAGCTTAATAATATGTATATTTTTTAAGCGCAATTGTAAATTATTATCGTATGTTTGCACACAAAAAATTGTTAATTCTTATAGCTAATATTGCAAAATGTTATTTGATTTTTACACTTTTAAAAGCATTCAATAAGTATATCAATATCTACTTAAACGTTTTCATAAAAAAAAACACTGTCGGGTCCGCCAAACGTCGCGCCGACAAATTCAATATTCCATACAGTTTTCGCTTTATACGGGACAGTTTGCCAACTATACAAAAAACGGGACAGTTTGCAAACTGTACGAAAAACTGTACAGTTTTTCTGTCCCGTATAAAAAGCGCTTAAGTTGAAAATGGTTGCTTAAATTGAGATCCACAAATATTTTCAACAAAACTTTCTGTGTTTTTTAAATCTTTGAAGTTATGTAAACGATCAGTTGTTTTTATCGATTTTCTCGAAACAGCTGAAGTGAGGGAGAGCTGCCTTTGCTCCTATACCCCTGGTATAAAACTAAAACACAAGGCTCTGTGGCTGTGTCTATTACGTAGACTTCCATTGGTTCTAATTTGCGAACAGACTAATGATGGTTTTGTACGGTAACAAAATAAAATAAAACGGAATGCGGGAGAAATGTATATGATTTCATTTGACCTTTTCATAATGCTAAGGTCACGCAAGAGGTCGTGTTACGTATAATACCCATTTTTCTAAAATGTCAAATGTGCAAGAATAATTTAAACGTCACGTTTCAGATAAAACATTTTCGCGACGATCCTCCTCACGGGAGTCGAACCCGGGACCTAATGCATGGTAGTCCAGCATACTAACCACTCACCAGGCGTACATTTTACAGGCGTACAACTAACTGATAACCATCACGACATTTTCCCCGAAGGAGTAAGCAGAGAGGATAAGAAGCCACACAACTCTCGCTTTTTTGACGTGATAACGTCTAATAAATCGACGAACGCCGGCTGCACACACGAAAAAGCATGACTCATTGTCACGTTCCGCCTGAGCCGAGTGTGCAAGCGAGAGCGCGGAACAAGCGATAGAGAGGCACGATCGGCCTAAGCGTTCGGTTTGTGACGCATCTATCTCTCTTCCACTCCATCGGCCGATACGTCCGAGTAGAAGGGAGACAGCATCAGCACATAAGATACAAAGTGAAAGTGAAATTAACGAATGCAAAAAAATTATAATTTATGGAAAAAATTGTAATTTTCAATTAATTCCTGCTTTGTATTAAACAAAATAATGATAATTCAGTAATAATAATTCAATTCGATTCGTAAAAGTATGCTATTTTTCATCAATGTTTTCTTATGACGTTATCACGTAAAATTATCGTCTGTAAACCGACTTTACAGACAACCAAAAGTTTTTCCACATTCTTGCATCTTCGCACGCACGCTGATTATTCCGGCTTTTCACATGTCCCCTTAAAAGCACTTTTTCGATGGTTTATTAAATCTCCAAATGCAAATAAAAAGGCTTGTAAAACCGATAGAAAAGAAAATTTAATTGTTTTGAGTGTTAAATAATGTCCTCACTTTATATCTGATACCTCGGACTGGCGCTGAAGCGTAAGACTGATCATCATCTTGCCTTCATGCAACAGATGATCACGATTCAATGCACTTGGTGCACCAATGCAGTGCCCTATGCCTATAGCCAGAGCTCCTCCAATGCGCATTAAAAAGATTTAAATTATTTCAATAATTTGAATCATCTGAAAATAGATACTAATATAATACATACTAAAGATCACAAAGGGACAATTACAATACAAATTGATTGTCATTTTTTGAAGGGATTACGGCGATAACTTCGGCGTAGCTGATGCGTCACATTCGTTCGGAAGAATTAGGAATTCCCAAAGCTTATGAATAATTAAATCGATTGCGATTTTCCCGTTCTTTTTATGTGTAGCAGCCATTTTTTTTTAATATTCAACGGAAGGGATTCAGAGTAGACTTTCCCAGAAGGATGGCAATATCGAATTAATTCGTCAGAACTACGCGACGTGTACCCGGACTCGGGGAGGAGTTGGCTTAGATTGGAGGCAGTTTGGAGAATCCATAATAATACATATATTACGCTGCACATAGAGAGCATCATCATCATCGTCATACCACATCCGCTCCCTATGTGGAGCGTATGGATTCGACAAACTGCCCCCAAGCCAAGCGATCGGCTGCCAGTTCCCGCGCATCCAGGTCTGCGCTGCGATTCTACTAAGGTTTAAGACATTTTACCGATTCCCTTAACTGTCACTGTCAAAAATCGAAATCGGATTTTTGGCTTCAAAGTAGAGTATAATTTTGGTACAAACTCTCAAGATCTATGCATTCCACAAGACATAAAAGATCAACATTTTTGGAGAAGCAAATTCGTCGAATAAGTAAGGTTAGAGATAAACGATTTGACAGTTCGGCGAGAAATGTGCGTCTAGTGACGTTTGGGTTTACGACCGGAATCGCAGGGCAGGTACACTTTCCCGCAATCTGACGCAAACTGCCGTCGGATTGTCAACTGTGGACGTCCAGGACGCCGAGAACCTGAAGCCTTATATAACTAGCAATCATATACCTTGTAATATGTCCAAAAAAATATTAGATATCATACAATACAGGCCAAAAAAACACGTATTTTTATCAACATTTTGAACATATACAAATACTTGTAGACAAATTACTGGATTATACCCATGTTGGGCTGATATCAGATATTATTGATATCCCAACAGAGACAGAGAAACTCTGGAAACGAATGTGGGTTATCTAGGCGTTTACAGGGCTTATGACCTGTCATTGGCTGGGTTAAGTGGCCACTTGATGTACTACAACATTCCCCATTCCGCCCGTCATCTGACAACCATATATTATGTCAATTTTTTACCTATACCCTATACCTACACCAATGAAGAAGATTGCCCAAAAAAATGCTTAACAATCTTCTCAACAGATGTCACTAGAGGGAAAAAAATTTATAAAAACTGTCGATAAACCAACTCAAATGTGGATACTTCTGTACCAACTCGATATACAGTATAGAAGTTTCAAAAAATTGTCATATATGGTTGTCAGATGACGGGCGGGATGGGGAATGTTGTAGTACATCAAGTGACCACTTAACCCAGCCAATGACAGGTCATAAGCCCTGTAAACGCCTAGATAACCCACATTCGTTTCCAGAGCTTCTCTGTCTTTGTTGGGATATCAATAATATCACATATTTTTATATAACTGCGAATGGCAGCGCCATCTGGCGATAATTTTGCAGGAAGACACGGTTTATTGTTAAATTTGTATATTATTTGTATCAACAATAAATAATTCTCGGTATACGGCGGCGCGGCGTTAATCCGTACTGAAGGCCCAACTTGCCAAGGTCCTTCATAGGGCAATGTACCGGATGCCCAGCAAGCCAAACAAACAAATATCACGAGAGAATCAAATTATAAGAACGTTTGCGAAATACTTCTGTGGGCTTGACTCGATGGCTTGGTGGTGTTGGAAAAGGGACGAAAGTTGACTAAATGCTGTTGTAATGCGATCTCTCTCGCAAGTGTCGTAAGACTATGTATGATAGGTATATCCTTTCACGATTGTAAGCTAACTGGCCCTTAGTTATAATCCAAGTTTATGACCTTGAACCTACTTCAACTCAAAGGTTTTTTTTATTTAAACCATTTTTATGCCTTCAATACGGGTAATTACGGGTTTAATTTTGATATTTTAAAATGGGCGTTGATGCAAGTTAGGGTTATACTCGTAATAATAATCTAAAGCCCGCTATATATGGGACAGTTTACTACACAGTTTTCTGTGCAGTCTGAAAACGGTCCCGTATAAAGCTAAAACTGCATGAAAAACTGTGTGCTAGTGTCAGATTTAAGCTGACATGACAGTCAATGTTTTTTATGTAAACGTTTAAGTAGACATTGGTTTATTGTATGCTTTTAAAATACGTAAAAAACCAATAACATATTTACATTATTAGCTAAATATACAATTTCCTGAGAGCAAACATACGATAATAACTTACAATCGCGTTTTCAAAAATACACATATTTAGCGTGTCTTTTGACAGACTGCACAGTTTTCTGAACAAGAAACTGTGTAGTTTTCTGAACAAGAAACTGTCCCATATAAAGCGGGCTTTACATGCAAAGAATATTTTGGTAGCGAATTAAATATAAAAATTATTACAACGTAAGGGCGTGACTAGGGAGTGGTTGTTCTGTCATAATTCGTGCAAACAGACCGAAATATTAATAAGTAATTAATGTAGGAAAAAACTACGTAAGTTTTAGCACATTCTAAATTACCCTTATTTGAATTATTGTACGTGCGTTGTTTCTGAATATTCTACTTTCATGAAACTAAATTCATCGCACTGTGAATACTAAACTGCATAGACTCAAGGTTAACTTTTGTTTAACAGTTTTTTTTATTGAATATCTCGCAATAAGAAGATAGGAACACGTTTTTAGGACAGATGTGTGGCGGTCGGTGTGAGCTATTTTTTATTATTTGTTTATTATGGTCCCAACAACATTACATATCTTATTCATTACAGATGGTGTGTGAAACTAATTTGTTATTGATATCTTCTCTACTAGGTGGCGTTTTGCGCACCTGTCTCAGAGAAGATATGTCAATATTTATAATTATTGAAAAGATATGTAATTACTGTATTTGACGAAAATTTAAATTTATGATTTACAATTTGGGATTTGAATAAGTCTAGTTATATTTTAAATATGCTAATACAATAGGTTATTAAAATATAATTTTCCTGAATCAACTAAATCAATAAATTGGAATTGGAAGCTATATCCTCAGTTCATTTTCGACAAAATTGGGACTTTCATGGTGCCACATATTAAAATAATCATTCATATTTTGGCATAAAAGAGGAAGTCAAATAATTTGCGTAATCACAATGGTAAACCACAAGCATATGCAATAACAGGCATTACTCATAAATTCTATTACGTTTGAGAATATTTCAAGATCAGCTTAATTATGGAAAAACTAATTTATTTATTTATTTATTTATATTTTAATGTTGTGCCCACAGTGCTATGTTTGGTACAATGAACTAAGAATGTTTTAATTTGAGGTAACATATACAACATATCACCAATTACGTGGACAACACAATGTACAAGACAAGTTTCTGAAGACGTGAAGTGAGCAAACAAGGTGGTTATGTTATGTCATGTGTATGTTGTGTTGTGTTGTTGTATGTGTGTGGAGTGTGGTGCATGTGTTGGGAAATCTGAATATTTGAACGCAGGAGACGATAAGTAAAGAGAAAGAGGATACCGCCGTCCTGGCAAACCGTCGATGACCATCCTACGGATGTATTCGGCGGAGCTGATGGATGCGGGCCTGACGTGGGAGGAGGCGAAAAAGCTAGTTGATAGCTGAATCATACATTTTAAAGAGGAAACGATCAAGATATAGTGCATTATTTGGTGATCCAATGCAGTGGCCTATCCACCATTAGGTGCGGATAGGGCTCCATCCAATCGTGGTCCTTGATTTTGTCTCTGGAATGTAGCACTAGAGCAATGCTTTTTTAACACTTTTTACAAATCGAAAGAAGCGTGTTTGGATCATCTGTTTTTAGATAATAATTCATTTGAGATAAATAAATAATTTTAAAAATGAGACGATAACAACACGCATCTGGTCGATATCTAAAACGTGTGAAAAAATCATTGCCTTAGTGTTAAATTTCAGGGAGAAAATTGAGGACTACGATTGCACGAAGAAACAGTCGCCGGTCACGTGACAGGCATCGTCTTATGAACAAGATACGCTGCTATTGGTTTACCACTGCAGTGCCCTACGCACATTAACGTGTGGATAAGGAAAGGAGGAATTCTGAAGGCACTTGTGTTGTGTGGGCGTGAAAAGGGTGACTCATTTGGTTTACCAGTTACTAGTAACAAGTAACAAGCCCCCGCATGACCATATAGAGTGAGTGCTGGGTTAAGTACTTTAATATTTATACCCAATGACATTCATAACATGTCTGTTTATACCACGGTTCTAACTAAAAACTAACTAACTAACCATCACGCCATTTCCCCGTAGGGGTAGGCAGAGAGGATAGAACGCCATACCACTCTGTCCTGACATACTTCCTTTGCTTCCTCTACATTCATACATCTTCTCATGCCCATACGCCGATTATTCCCACTTTTCACATGTCCACTTTCAAGTACTTGGTCATGCCATGTCTTTCTCGGCCTTCCTCGGCGTTCACATCCAGGCACACTTGCATTTAAACTTCTTTTAGCCGTTCTTTCATCACTCATTCGCTCCACATGACCGAACCATCGTAAAAGCCCTTTCTTAATTTTGTCGATAATGCTTATCTCAGCCTTGCACTATACTCTAATTTCGACATTTTACACACTATCATACATAGTCTTACCACACATAGATCGCATTTCAACAGCATTCAGTCTACTTTCATCCTTCTTTCTCCAACACCACGCTTCACTACCATACATAAGGGTTGGTACCAGAACTCCGTTGTGTACTGTTAATAGGTCACATTTGACATTTGTCAGTTTTAATAGTGAGGTGACCTGCTCAACATCAATTAAAGTGAATGAATCGATTCGGACTTCAAACATAATATTTTATATTATGTGAATCGAATTCAGTTACTATGAAAAAGTATTTATAGATTATTTTAAAAAGGAATAACCCGCTAAGTCTCTATTATATAGGCTTGTCAGCAGGTAGGAAGAGAGGATATGGAAGGAGGTACTGAAAAATACACCACAACACCCAGAATTGAGAAATTATTCGTCTATGGTGAAATATTCCTTCACAAGTAATCATTCGATTCTACTTATCAACATTCGATTTTTTTGGGTACACCTCTAGAAGAAAGGTTCGCTGATGCAACATTGTAACGACGTTTAGAACAGAAAAAGTTTATTATGTTTAGAATGGTTTATTAGTGAAAGTAAATCGTACAATTCCCTTATTTTGTCATTATTACAATAAATATGTAATCGTAATTGAAAAAAGTTAAGCAATTGTGTAGTTATAACTTCGAAAAAATAAATAATATTTTGTACCCGCCCTTACAAGGTTATGTTGTTGAATCTTGATGAAGTGTCAAATGTGACCTATTAACTATGCACGATATTTTTGCTTATCCTTTTCTGGTTATACTGTGTAATTTTGTTTAAATGTAAAAGCCCTTTAGGCGTTGAAACTAAATAAATAAAATAATAATCTACAATCTTATTGACATGCTTGAAACCGATAGACAAAAACAATATTATGATAAGCAAAGTTTGTATTACATATTCACAAACAAACGTTTTGAATTTATCGTAGTATTAAAATGTATCAGGAGATTCCTGATGAAATAAGAAATGAACAAAATGTAAAGTTATTCAGGGTTAAATGTAAAAAATATATGTGTGAAAAATATTAGTGTAGGTATTATATTATAGCTAAATTGAAAAATGTGTAATAGTAGGATAAGAATAGTTAGGGAAAAAAAATTATGAAGTGTAATGTTATAATATTAGTCTTTGTAAAAATTATATAGTACTAAATAATAAATAAAAAAACATTGAAAAATGTATTGAAAATTAGTTACCCAGAAGTAGGTAGAACAATGAAGCGAAGAATCACAACACCATCAGTGCAATCCGTTCGTAAATCAGGTAATTAATAAGCGGGATACAGTTATTGTTAGTTTTTATTTCAAATGCGATCAGTGAAGTCACAGATCGCGTTTCATACAAAATCTTTACAAAAATCGAACTTTAAATTATTATTGTATCTCCAAGTCCACGTCCCGCAGCTCTGACGCAAACTGCCGGCGAATCGTCAACAGTGGACGTCCGGGACGCCGAGAACCTGATGCCTTGCAAAATAGGCAAGCATGGTTAAGGCTCGCGGGAGGCATACGTAGTATACTTATGGGCTAGCCAGCCGAAACCACTTCGCCGGATGACAGTAGATACCAAGGGTTGCTGCGTCCGCTGCCTCGCGTCTGTGTTCCTTACAAAGTCAAACCACCGTCATACATGGCTTAGTAAATTTGACGTCATGTGAGAGGTCATAGTAAATGTAAACTAACTAACTAACTAACCATCACGCCATTTCCCCGTAGGGGTAGGCAGAGAGGAGTTAGAACGCCATACCACTCTGTCCTGACAGACTTCTTTTGCTTCCTCTACATTCATACATCTTCTCATGCACATACGTCGATTATTACGACTTTTCACATGACCACTTTCAAGTACTTGACGTACTTGGTCATGCCATGTCTTTCTCCGCGGCTTATACATCCAGGCACACTTGCATTTAAACTTATTTTAACCGTTCTTTCATCACTCATTCGCTCCACACGACCAAACCATCGTAAAAGCCCTTTCTTAATTTTGTCGATAGTGCTTATCTCAGCCTTGCACTCTGCTCTGATTTCGACATTTGTACACCTATCATACATAGTCTTACCACACATTCGCCTGAGATATCGCATTTAAATGTAAATGCTCAAATAATTCATATTCGTTTCCATAGCTTCTCTGTCCCTGTTGGGATGTAAAAAATTATTCATACGATTGGTAAAAATCAAGATAAGAAATTTATGAGGAGTCATCAAAACATTGAAAATTTCATTAAAAATTAAAGTCACCCAGAATTCCAAACAATAGATTGAAGTCAAATACAATCATTGTTATTTGATGTATGTAGAAATAAACTAAGATTATTTCAAATTGGGTGAGTCACCCAAACATTGCAAAATGCATTAAATATTAAAGTCGCCAAGAAGTGGGTAATTGATACACCCGGAAACAAATGACTTTAATCGGATACAAATAGTTTACCTTACTGACACGCTACTTAAGTAGGTACTGCATATTCTCAAGAAACACGCTAAGAATTTAATGCAATTAAACGGCGTGTAACTATGTTGTATAAATATATGGCGTTATTTTACGAGTATTTTTATTTATCTGTCAATACACCAGCACCGTCCGAGGCTGGGAAATCGGGTCAAGTATAACAGCCAGGTAACTTGGCTAGATAAAGTGCTAATCATTCGCAGAAGAAGGAAAGCAAAAAAAGGAAGATTAAACAAAAAAAACATTACTCTCCAGACAAGAAAGGAAAATGCAAAAAAGAGGGCTTAAGAGACAATCATCAGGCCATTTAGACACACTGCAATTGGGTTCATCCCGAATTTTATTTTAAAAAAATTATTGAAAAATTACAATATCAAGGGATTTTTAAAAAAAAAATTACGATGTCATATGAATTTTCTAGCGCGGTTTGAAATACACTTTTTCAAATCGCTCGCAAAATCCTCCATTTGGCGCGCATGCGGTGTGACGTCACAGCAATATAGGCGCTCACTACGGAATGAATTTCACTCGTTTCACGGTAGACGGGTATGACGTCATTAGCCAATAACGGGCGTTAAAAATCATTCGTATTTTCGTGTTTTTAAAATAAATTTATAAATGAAAACAAAAATTTTGTTCATTGTGTTTTATATCGTTGGAATTGTAAAAATATACTTTAAATATTTATAACGTTTTCAAGGATATTCATGCTATCGGGAAGAACCCTATTGGTGTATCAATCCAGTGATCTCTATAGTCTGTAGAGAACACTGGATTCTACACCATTAGGAGCGAATAAGGGAAAGATGTCGGTCAAATTTTTCAACTCTTTTAATTCATTTTGCTTCTTCAGGGTTTATGACCTTGTCTGTCATCTTGTCGTCCTGGTAGACGACCATTTTCCGGATGGAGCTGACGGATGCGGGACTGATGTGGGACGAGGCGAGAGTGTTGGCCGGTTATATGGTCTTCCGAAGGTATCTATTGATACCCACACGCTCCTCATAGGTGTTAAGAAAACGACCCGTCATTGGATGGATAAAGTGACAAATTGATGTATTACAACATTCCCCATTCCTCGCTTCGTATCTGACATCCATATGTATCAATATTCGGAACATGTGTAATATAAAGCGAACCGGATCCATATTCCCTTCCTAACTTCTCACATCTATTGAGATATCGATTTTTAATATTAGAATGCGAGCCTGTCATGTCACTTGGTGTACCAATGCAGTGCCCTATGCACCATTGGGTGCGGATAAGGGAAAGTAGTAGTAGTAGTAGCCTGTCACGGGTAAAATGTACAAGTCTAATAGGAATTGTATTTTACTTACTTACTCTCCCTTATCACCGCACAAAAAGAAACCACTATGGTGCATTAGGGCACTGCATCGGTATGTTCACACTATGCAAGTGTTAGGACAGTTTTGTGTATTGCGTTTTTATTTTTATTACAGGTTGGCCCCGCGAATGAATGTAAGATGATCAGTCATACGCTTTAGTACCAGTCCAAGTAATAGTATTACACATGAAAATTATAATATGAAAATCAAATGTAAATAAATAATTTAATGAAACGAACCACGCAAAAAAAAACTGTGTTCAATGTTTAATGCACGGTACCACAAAAAAAAGATAACTGTAATGCGCTAGACCCACTGTTGCAAATATTTGTAAAAAACTTTAGGGGATATACATAAAGACACTTGTTCATAAAAATATGACAATTAGAGTTTAACTATCTAACTAACCATCCAACGCATTCCCGAAGTGGGTAGGCAGAGAGAATACGAACGCCACACTACTCTGTCCGGACACACTTTCTAATGTTATTTGCATTAAAAAAATATGAAAGGTAGAGTTTCCTCCACGTTGAGAATAGAACGTACGTTCATTGTTCCGACTTTTCGCATGACCACTTTCAAGTATTTGCTGTACTTGATCATGCCAATCATTCCTACACCGCTCATGCTCAATCTTTAATAGTTTCTTCAACCAATTAGATATTAATAACACGAGTTCTATCAACTTTTAAAAGGAACTCCTAGAAGTGTATGCCCAACCCCCGCAAATCTCATTAATAACTTCATAACTTTTGCTATAGTGCCCACCCCCCCTCATTTTTTCTTGAAATTATCAATTAACGTACCCCTAGTTTTTATATAAAAATTTTCTCCTTAATCTTTACTTTACTTTCCCTTCAATATTTTTCTAAATATGGAAACTTTACTGGTCTATTCACTTATTTTACTATCATCACAAATGCTACTATTTTAATGTACTGTTTGTTTCCTAAATAAATGAAAATAAAAATAAATTAATTTAAAAAATGCCATGTCTTTCTCGGTCTTCTACATCCAGACACAGTAGCATCGTAAATCCTTTAGCTGTTCTTCCAACATTCAAACGGTAAATATTGAAATCAACGCTTTCAGTATTATTGAAACGATGTTACATGCAAAAATGCAACCTTTACTTGACACGGTCAATATTTTGTATGCGTAAGTCAATGTGTAAATTATAAATACAAAACAAAAGCATACATTTTGTTTTTTAAGCCATTGTTATTTTTTTAAATGAGGGAATCTACTGTTTTCTAAAGTTTTTTTTTTCTATAAACGTACTATTTAACTAAGCAAAAAAAAAATATTCATATTTTTTTATAAGTTATTGATGAAGATACGATTTTTAAAGTAGCACATTTCAAAATACCGCGCCAAATACTACTATGTACCAAGTGCGTCATTTTTGTGCAGGAGTGACGTCATAAAACGGGCGGCTAACGGCATGGCACGGCTAACATATTTCTCCAGCCAACAACAAAACTGTCAAAAATCTATGCAAACGATTTCTCCAGCCAACTCTGTCAGTTAAACTGTCAACAGCTGTTCTAGGGAGAGCGAATGGCGGCCATCTTTAAAAACGGAAACGGAAAACACTACACTTAGATACAAGGAGTGACGTCATTGTTTAAGATTTTGAAATTAATGCTATTTTCAACATTTTTTTATTTATTTTTGGGTAAAATTATTGAGATATTTAATCCGACTTCAAAATTTTTAAATATTCGCGTCTAACACGAAAGCATTTTTAAAATTCAATTCCGGTGTGGCAGTGGATTTCCTCATTAATGTTTGAGCTAAGGAACAAATCTGTTCTGTAAGTTCAGTAAAGAATACAGATAAGCTATGATATTAAAGTTTCAATTAAACGTTGAAAATCAAAGCGTGCCAGATTTTTCTGACTCTGAATAGAACGATCAACTTATTTAGAACGGCACACCGCTCTATCCTGGCATACTTCTCTTGCATATTCGAAAATAAATAAATATATAAATAATATTAGTATACGAGTGCCTGGTCGAGTTACCCGTAGTAATGCACTATTTTACTGCAGCCAATCATCGACCAATTACAGTGCTTACTCACCGATACGAAGAATGCACGCACTGGCTAACAAGTTTGCTAACAATTATTATATTTTCAACATGCAAATCTAGTGCATTTTTTCGGAACAGTGTCTGGACGCCAAACACTATCAACAGGTAATGAATAGCTACCTACTCTGTGTAATAATTAAAAGTGTACTATGTAAATGCTGTACTATGGGCGTAAAAACAATGTGAATTTAACCCTTTTAAAAATATTGTTTTGCCAATCTTGGAACCAAACTAACCGTAGAGTAAAAATAAGGAAGAGTATCATAATATTGTTTCTATACAAAACAGATATTTTGTAAGTAAACTGACACAATTACCATTAACGATTACCTAACGAGCTAGAAGTAGTTTGATTTAATAAGAATTATAAACAATCTGCCTTCACGAGACTCTAGGCGAAACGTTATCTATAGCTCAGTATATTTTTTTTATGTGGGAAAACGCGTCAAAGGATTTAAAATATGCATTTTGATTTGCAATTTAATATAACTTATTTCTACATATTTTAGTATCAACGTATATACCTAAAACAACACTTAATTTATGACCAAAACATAACTAATATTAGGCTCAGTAAAATATACAAATGGATAATTACTGTATGGAGAAGATCGCTATATCCACGCGCCAATCTTAAAAATGCAGATCATGAAAATCGTACGTACATCCAACAAGCCAAGAAGCGCACCGGCTTATACATAGATTCCGCTACTTAAGTTAAATCCCAACATGTAATATAATAAGGTAGAGCATTAATAAAATTGTGAAAATTTAAAATTTTATATTTAAATTTGGCTTCATTTAATCTTTTGCGGGTTGTAAATTAAAGTCACAAACATAATAACCACAAAATTGGCATTCCTTTAAGACCAAAGGGTCGCGTGACCGAAGCCCTTAAGGGTGCGGGCGTCCTGGCATTTTATATGAACATGCAGGGGAGTTTTAGATGCTAACATACCTGTTAATATGAAAGGGAGACTTTATTTTCTCTTAAAAGGTTAAATTTTGCATTCCGGATAAACCAGGATTACTTCAGATTTCGTGGGACGAACAAATAAATGTAAAAAAAAAATAGACCCTAAAAATTATTGGTGTCACGAATAAAAATAAAATAACTTTTTCAAACTTTATGTATTTACTTAAGAAGAGTTTGTTTAAAATTCACATCATTTATCAAATTAAAACGAGATGAAAGGTCCAGTCAATTTTTAAGTAAGACTTGTAAATTAAAAAAAAAGAAAAATGTGATCCCTCTTGTCTTAAAATCCCTAAGCAATTTAATGAATATTGTTTTAAAGCACAGTTATTTTCAATTATTATTTTTTAGTTACTTTCGATTTCCAATAAAGCCTAAGCTGATTTGTGCTTGGAATTAAATCGATTCGTGACGAATCAGGGGATTTAGAAAAACCGATGAGATTACTACAACTTGGACTCAGAGACCAGCGACGCACTATCACGATACTGGGCGACCACCCGTTCATGTCCCATAGTTTTGGACCTAATATATATAACCATTCTGGCTGATTTGAAAGTTATAATGTGATTATTGTTGTAAAATCTTAATTTTTATACAATTGAATATAAAACTTAATTAACGGGCCTCATTTTACGAATTAATTCTAAGATTCGGTATGGCACCTTGTTAACGAAAATAGCGGGGAAATCGGCCGTGGCAAGATTGATTCGATGCATTTTTGAGAAATAACTCCGCAATACCTGGGATTCGAGCCAAGAATCTCACGGACAAGCGGTAACGTAAACCATAAGGCTAAAAGCAAAACTTACAACACACGCGTACAGTGGCATTCAATAAATAATCAAAATATGTGAATCAAGTTTCGTCTTTCTACCCTCATGTATGGTAGTGAAGCGCGGTGTTGGAAAAAGAAGGATGAAAGTAGACAGAATACTGTTGAAATGCGATCTCTATGTGTGGTAAGACTATGCATGATAGGTATACAAATGTCGAAATTAGAGCAGAGTGCAAGGCTGAGATAAGCATTATCGACAAAATTAAAAAAGGGCTTTTACGATGGTTTGGTCATCATGTGGAGCGAATGAGTGATGAAAGAACGGCTAAAAGAAGTTTAAATGCAAGTGTGTCTGGATGTAGAAGCCGCGGAAGGCCGAGAAAGACATGGCATGACCAAGTACTACTTGAAAGTGGTCATGTGAAAAGTCGGAATAATCGGCGTATGCGCATGAGAAGATGTATGAGGAAGCAAAGGAAGTCTGTCAGGACGGAGTGGTATGGCGTTCTATTGATTTTTGTTACACCATGTATAATACTTATTGCTTGGACATAGGCAATTTGTTCAATTTTATTTTTACAAAAACTGGATTTCACCCATTACGGGCTAACATTCAATTGCAATTGACATCTCAACAGAGACGAGAAGTTTGGAAGGTAATATAGATGTCTAGGCGTTTACAGGGCTTATGACCTGTCATTGGCTGGGTTGTGACCACTTGATGTATTACAAAATTCCCCATTTCGCCTCATTGTAATTTAATGCTAGCCAGTAATGGATGAATTCCAGTTTTTATCTACAAGTATTTCGACACTAAAATTGTTGTGTATAAAAATTAAATTAAATTTTTATTTAAGAAATCGTACTTGTAAACTCTCATTTGTTTAACACAAATAATGTCAAGTCATAAACAATAGCACATAACATTACAGTCGAGACAATATTCTTCTGCGATTAGAATTCATTATAAATTATTATACTGTTCAGAAGATAATGTCATATTGTTTACTAACATTATTAGTAATTACTTGCTAATAATTTATTGGTAATAATGCTGACAAGACTCTATCGGAAACAATACGACGATAATACAAGGATACAGAAGGATAATACAAGGATACAGATACAAGGATACTAGGGGTAGGCAGAGAGGATAGAACGCCATACCACTCTGTCCTGACAGACTTCCTTTGCTTCCTCTACATTCATACATCTTCTCATGCACATACGCCGATTATTCCGACTTTCTACATGTCTACTTTTAAATACTTGGTCATGCCATGTCTTTCTCTCGCCTTCCTCGGCTTCTACATCCAGGCACACTTGCATTTAAGCTTCTTTTAGCCGTTCTCTCATCACTCATTCTCTCCACATGACCAAACGATCGTAAAAGCCCTTTCTTTATTTTGTCGATAATGCTTATCTCAGCCTTGCACTCTGCTCTAATTTCGAAATTTGTACACCTATCATGCATAGTCTTACCAGAAATAACATAATCTGTCTTGCCTCAAATAACGTTGACAAATGTTTCTATTTAAGATTGCATTTACTACTAAAAAAATAATTTTAATACAATTTTTTTTTTAAGGGTTAGTGAAATTATCGAAAAATTCCTAAGAAAGAAGGGTACTTACCTACCTACATACTTTTTCACCGAAGGGGAATATATTTATTTACAATTTACGTTAGACCCAAATCAAAACATCGATAAGGCAGTTAAATAAAAATATCTTTATCGCGTATTATTATCAAAAATAATAAATATGACAGTACTTATTATTGTTATCTTTTTATGTAAGATATAACATTAAATGTGGTGATTAGAGTTTCAAGTGGTTAATTAATGGAGTACCTTCTGGTACAATATTATTTTTTATCAGAATGGAAAATGCATCTACTTACTCACTTTATATTGAGGTACTTAAAATTTTTAAAAATCATTAGGTATGTATAAATAAATTCCTGGGACTTCGGGACAGTTTTCAAACTGCACAAGAAACTGTAGGTACAGTTTTCTGTCCCGTTTAAAGTGGGCTTTAGAATGGCCGGTGCACGGTGATGAGAAAATAGGGGTTAGATTGGGTCCTATATGGTCACTGAGGGATCGTCCCACCACCTCCACCCGCGACTGTTATAGAGTCCTTGGGACTCTCTGTCATATATGGTCATCATCATGATCATCATCATACCGTATCCGCTCCCTATGTGGAGCATATGGATTCCACAAACTGCTTACAGGCCAAGCGATCGGCCGCCAGCCCCCGTGCATCCTCCCAAGTAAAGTCTAGGGGATACTTCACAATACGTGGTAACTTTTATGAGGACTAGTCTATTGGTAAATCCATAGATAAATAGGTTATGAAATTTATACAGTAGGTTAAGATAGGTTGGGCTTTATAAAATAATTTAAATCAAATAGCTATTTAAAAGCAATATCCTTTATTATAGGTTATGAAATTTTATACAGTAGGTTAATGAAAGGTTGGGTTTAATACAATAAATTTAAAATCAAATAGCTATTTAAAAGCGAAATTTATACAGTAGGTTAAGAATTTTAAAATCCAACCAATCACAGCTTTGCCCATTTCTATGCTGTAACTCTGTAATCCAGAGAGTAAAAAACTTTTGTGGAATTTTGACAGCTCTACCACGTATTGTGAAGTATCCCCAAAGTCTACGTCCCGCAGCTCTGACGAAGACTGCCAGCGAATCGTCAACAGTGGACGACCAGGACGCCGAGAACCTGACGTCTTGTAAAATAGGCAAGCATGGTTAAGGCATACGCAGTATAGCCGGATGACAGTAGATACCGAGGGTTTGCTGTGTCCGTTGCCTCACATCTGTGTTCCTTACAAAGTCAAAACCACCGCACAACTAATATTCTTCTAAGACACCTATTCTCAAAACTCAGAACTCTGCTATTTTGGGCCCTGCTTAGGTGCCATGATTCGCAGCCATAGAGGAGATGGTCACCCTACTATAATATTTATACATAAGTAAGTATTAAGCAAAAACTATTTTCCGACACAGAATTTTTATTTATAATATCTTTTTTATGCATAAACTAATTGAGAAATTCGTATGTTTATTATACTGTTTGGTTGATTACAAGCCTTTATCTAACGCCTCTAAATTTGACAGATCAATGTTTTTTCAGCAAATATTGAAAATTGTTTACAAATTGTCAAAAAATATTGATAGTTGCGTGATAGCAATTTTAAATCAGATGGCTATTTCTAACGCATAAAATATTTGGTCTTTTGCCAATAATGACTGACTAATAAATACTCTTGAGGTTTCAAGTGACATTTCACGTCAGTATTCATAATATTGATTAGGTAATTAACATTTTGGTATCTTTAGGACAAGTGGCAGAAACTGGATCATGCTAGGATCAAAAGTCCTGAAATAGCCCTGCCTCCTTCTGGAAACTAATTGTAAACTAATTCTGACATTCCCAAGTGCCCGACGCATTCCTGAATGCCAAGACATACCGCCTAAAATAAAGTCAAACATCTTAACAGGTGTCAACAAATCCAACGCTCGATTGTCAAACGCCATGTTATTATTTCTGAATGATTCCAATTTAGAAATCGCAAAATGTAAACGAACGATTGAATTATGAAAGGTAAAACCAGCACACCTGAGTAAAAACAACAAATTGTACAGAACTCAGTGTGCGCGCATGTATATTGCATAATTTATCAATGGCAATCGTGTTTAGGGAAAGGGGGGCACACTACGGTCTACTGACCTTCCTTGCTGTCCTCGGAAGCCGAAGCTATCTGGATCAGCCCGCTCAAGGGACGATCCTTCGGAGTTTCGAAGACCAAAGTCCTTGCTGAATGAGGAGTCCCACGGCCCCTGTTCTTTCCATTCTTGTCGACATCCATTCTCGCAACACTCAAAACTGTCACTAGTAACCGCCTAACATAATAATATTCACTTCTCAGGCGCGGTACCTTTTCTTTAACATTTTAATACACAATACACTGACAGAACGCGGATAAAACTGCATGATAAACTGCAAATTTTCACAGACACGTTCCGAGGCAGAAGTAAATCCTTTGGGAAAACATCGCGGAACGAGAGCCGCGAGCACCGACGTACGTTTACAACAAAATTGACGTTTCGGATACCTAATAAAAACCGGGTGACTCGTATTCGTGTGGCGAAGAGGCGAAGATCGCTCGCGGACTCGAACTCCGATGAATGCGCGAGAGAAACAAATTTTCCACAGCGAAGTACAAATTTAGTTCGTCATATTGCCGCTAGATACGAGTACTAGCATGCAAAACCAAATGACAACATAATAGAATACACATCGAAGGGGAAAGTCACTAGCGACACTCCGACGCACGATAAAATATAAAACTAGCGGCTACCGACCGAGAAAACAGTAACCTGCAAACTGACAACTTAGGTACCTACTTACCTATGCAATAAAGTCGCACTTAGAAAATCTTTCTTTATTATTATATTTATTTATTACTAATTACTACGTATATAATTTTTACATAGACTAATATTATTACATTACACTTGATTTTTTTTTCCCCAAACTATTCTTATCCTACAATTTTACATTTTTCAATTTAGCTATACGTACACTACTTTACTTTTTATATTGATTACTACAATTATTGATAAACATACAATATATAACACATATTTACAATATATTTATGTATTATGTTTATAAGTAATACAGAGGTGAGGCAACGGATGCAGCAACCCTTGGTATCAACTGTCATCTGGCGAAGGCGTTTCAGCTGGCTGGGCCATACTAACGTATGCCTTCTGAGAGGCTTTACCGTGCTTGCCTGCAGGTTCTTGGCGTCCACTGTTATTATTATTATTATTATGGATAATTTATATAGCGCCGTTTTCGTATAAATATACCTCAAGGGCGCTTTAAATATTGAATTTAACGGCTCGGGAAATATAAAGTGAGTGAAAACTCAATTTCTGAGTAGAAAATACCATTATCAAAATTAATCAAAAGATTTTTGAGAACATAATATAGGTCTTAAAGTTTCTTTTGAAACATCACTTCACTTTCACAGTGCGCACTTCTGGTGGGAGAGCATTCCAAGCCCGCAGGGCCCGCAACCGCAAAAGCGCGCTCTCCAAATTTTGTGCGCTGATTACGGATCGGTACTAAAACCCTGCCTATAGCTGTAGATGTAGCTGATCGAAGTGTGAGACTGTTGTTGACAATCCGTCGGCAGTTTGCGTCAGAGCTGCGGGACATGGACCTGACTTGGAGGATCCATGGGAACTGGCGGCCGATCGCTTGGCTTGATTTGGAAACCTAGTATCATTTAGCATTTTAAAGCACTTGTTACATATTTATTAAAGATATTCATTAAAAAAAAAAAACAGCAAGTGTTAGTTATTCCGAGAACCCTTGATGCCTTGTAAAATAGGCAAGCATGGTGGCGGCTCTCGGGAGGTATACGTAGTATATGGCCCAGCCAGCCGAAACGCCTTCGCCGGATGACAGTAGATACCAAGGGTTGCTGTGTCCGTTGCCTCACCTCTGTGTTCCTTACAAAGTCAAACCACCGCACACCTAAAATTCTTATAAGACATCTATTCTCAAAACTTAGTATTCTGCTGTCTTGGCCCTAGTTAGGTGCCACGATTCGCAGCCATAGAGAAGAACAGGTGTGATGCAGGAGTTATAAAGGCGGCATTTTGTTTTAACCGAGTAAATATCCCGTCCGGTCGTCCACTGTTGACAATTCGTCGGCAGTTTGCGTCAGAGCTGCGGGACGTGGACTTGACTTGGGAGGATGCGCGGGAGCTGGCGGCCGATCGCTTGGCCTGGAGGCAGTTTGTGGATTCCATATGCTCCACATGGGGAGCGGATATGGTATAATGAATAATGAAGTTAGTTATTCAGTTTTATTATAAAAGTATTATAGTAATTTTTTTTCTAAAAATTCTAGGTTCACAAGTTATTTTCGGGGAATGATTTTTACTTGAAGAGTGAATAAATTCACCCTTATACCAAAGTTTAATATCTAATATATAAAAAAAAAAAATGTGTAAGTTTGTTTGTCCTCTATGGATTCGTAAACCATTTATCCGATTGTCATAAGTAGTTCCAGAGAGTTGTTTTTATTTACTCCTGGGAAGGTTCCTGCATCATTATATCCATTTTATAATTTGAGTAATAATTGCGTATTTCAGATAATTTAGTGACAGTTCCGGGTGAATTTTAGATGCGCCATGTAACCGATAGTACTGCATAGCTAAGTACATAAAGCTTATAAAAAATGTCGTCAAATAATGCTGTACAGCAAAAGGCGCTAATGTCGTTTTCATCACGTATACAATTTATTTTTTATACACCTCGAACTTTCAATTACATTTTTAAATTTATTTACACCCCGATTCGGACTTTTTTCACAATAAATAAGTGCCGTGAATTGGGTTTTGAGCTATCGAGTGCATTTTTTACCTCCGAAAATGTTTTTTTGTTCAAGATTTCTGTGTTAGTTTCATCGTCAGTTTTTCTCTATGAGAAAAAAAATCGTTTGACAAGGGCTTCTCCTGATCGAGAATAACTCTGCAGAGCTCTGTTTTTTGCAATAAATAGAAAGAAGACAAAATTCCAAGTTCAAAGACACCTAAAAATCGTTTCTAGCTGGGAAAATAAAAAAGTTATAACGTTTAAAAAACATTATTTTTTACTATATAATATTTTAAGTTTAATCTGTTATAATTTTTATGGCTATGGAATAAAATCATTAACAGACAGTGAATTCGTAATAAAAAGTACCTACCTTATAATTCGTTTGGAGTTTATATTATAGGTAGTCTACCTAGAAGTTTTTATTTCTCCTTCGAGCTACAAGAATCTTTGTTGAAATTTGGAGCATTTGCTACTACTACTCTCCCTTATCCGCACCCAATGGTGCATAGGGCACTGCATTGGTACACCAAGTGCAGTGTCTCTTGATCATTTTATTACATGAAAGTAGGATGATCAGTCTTACGCTTCAGTCCCAGTCCAAGGTATCGCACATGAAATATTAATGTAAAAATAACATGTAAATAAATCATATTTCATCTTGACCCTCTACGGGAATCGAACCGGCGACCTCATACACGGTAGTAAAATGAGCTACCACTGTGCTACGAGGTGAACATATGGATCATATGGACTCGCACAATTCCCGAAAAATATATATTCTATTTGTATAATGCCGAATGAGTTTTCATTTTTTTTAAATTTAATAATTATCATCACCATTACTTCCTATTACAGAATTGCTTCCCATGCACAGCATATGGATTTTTTAAATTCCAAAATGGCGGGCGTACCTTTTTTTCGTAAAATAAAGTAGGGTATCGTTTTTAAGGGTTTTTAAGGGTGCTGATTTCGAATTTAGAGTTTATTTTTTAAATCCAAGATGGCGGACGCAACGTTTTTCATCAAATAAAGTTGGGTATCGTTTTAAGGGTTTTTTAAGGGTCCTGATTTCGAATTTCGTTTTAAGCGTTTTTAAGGGTCCTGATTTCGAATTTAGCTTTTATTTTGAAATCCAAGATGGCGGACACACATCATTTTCATAAAATTTAGATTGGTATCATTTAAAGGGTTTTGTGGTGACCTGTTTTCGAATATAGAGTTTATATTTGAAATCCAAACTTGACGGACGCACCTTTTTTTCATCTAAGAGTAAATTCCATTCATGCGTCGGACCTGCCACACACAATTTTAAAAAAATAATATGTCCCTGGGTGTCTTTTTCAAGGGTAATAGAAGTCCTCATATTTAATTTTACGAGTCGGACAGCCAAGAAATTTAATTGTTTATGCCAAAGACGGATAAACAAAAAATATATTATAAATACCTACCCTGAAGCACTTGAAAAAAAAAGTCACTAAATATAAAAATATTTAACATTTACACTATATCTATTATATAACATACGAGTTTACACATTACACGAGTTATTCAATTTTTCATAAATGCATTTATCATCAGTAAAGAAAATACAAAGCATTCCTTCTATTACCAATTCCAAAGAAAACGAGATAAAATCTTTCAAATTTCAATCGAATATTTTCGAGAATTACCTGTTTCTTCTGCGGCAGCAACGCGACGGGTATCAGCTAGTTATATTATATTTCCCAATTTAGGAAAAACTACGTTTTGTGTAACTTAGTGTGAAAGTATTTAAAAAAATTCTCTTCTACTGGAATAATTCATAGCACGAAATCCGGGTTTAATTTCCGGGGAGGATACAAAAACGAATGTGTGATACCTTGGACTGGTACTGAAGCGTAAGACTGTTCATCCTACCTTCATGTAATAAAATGATCAAGATACACTGCACTTGGTGTACCGATGCAGAGCCCTTTGCACCATTGGGTGCGGATAAGGGAAAGTAGTAGTGATAGTAGTAGATTTCACTCAAACTCTTTGTGTTTTGTGTAACAATAATGTTGTTTCCATATAAACATAAGTCATTTTGTAAACATCAAAAATAAGCATTATTGCACAACGATTGTTAATATTTCACCGCGTGTTTTAATAATTAAAAAAAACAGAAATATTTGCAGAATGCAGTTGGAATGCGAAGGTATTTTCATTGCTATTTTCTTTTACTATTATCTATTTATATGTATTATATATTTTATCTGTTTTCCGGGACCGATGCATTGGGGGTATAGCGCGAGGTAACATTTACTTCCTGTTGCTCAATCACAGATGACTATCTACGTGCTAATAAGCGACGTGTAAACGATTTCTCACCACGGATGTTTTACGTTTTCGCGATCACAATGGAACATCCGTTAAAAGTTATCGATCGGGATTATTAATTACCGCTTTAAATATGGAAAATACGCCAAAACTGTAAGTAAGTTAAATAATTTAGTTTTATATAGTGTTTTAATTGTTTGTGCACAATTTATAATGCCCATTTATTTGCTTTTAAATCAATTTGAGAAAGCAATAAAACGAATAATTAGTCACAAGTATGCCTTTCATATATGGTGCTTGCAAACGCGTCCGTGATATGATACGTATGTTCATTGTGATTCGGTCAACATGCTTGGCACGTTTTATAAGCACGTCGACAACTCATCTGTGGATTAAGCTACAGAGTAACGATTGTTTGTTTGCATATCGTACGCAAAAGTAAACATTTGAAAACTCGAATTTATAGTAGCTATTTGTTTGCTTTTGGGAATGCTAAAATTCCACATTCCGAAGCTCCATTCCCAACTCACTCAAGACTCGAGTGTTCAACCAATGCATTCTGCCCGTCCTTACGTATGGCGCGGAAACAATGACTCTGACCAAGCAATCCTCCAGTAAGTCTGCAAGTTGCACAGAGGAGCATGGAGAGGATTTATGCTTGGAATAACATTAAGTGACCCGAAAAAGAAACGATTGGATCCGACGCCAGACAAAGGTCTGTGACGTGGTGCAGCGAATTGCTTGGTTGATGTGGAATGGGCCGGTCACATAGCCAGAATGACGGACGAAAGATGGGACGAAACGCGTTCTGGTGTGGAGACCGAGGAACAGAGGCATCAAGGACGTTCCACCGGATGAGATGGGTGGACGACATCAGGAGTATGCTGGAAGACAGTGGATGGGGACGGCGGCAGGATCGGGAGGAGTGGAGGACGGAGGGGGAGGACTATGTTCAGCATGTGGACCTCAACGGGGCTGAGTGATTGATGATGATTTGTTTGCTCATCCAAGTAGTTTAACTTCTTCCATATTTCGTCTAAAACATTTTTACCTCAATAGGTAAAAGAAAAATTTTACATACATATACTGTATAACAGGAAATAGTTTTATAATTCACGTTATATTATTTATTGATTTGGTTTTCGAAAAATATATTAAAATATTTTCGACAACAAATATTTATTTATACACGGTTACCGTAAGAAAGTAGATTTTTTAATTTATTTCGCCTTCATTGAAGGTAGCCAGTTTTCCTCTAAGCCCGCACAAAACCCTTCTTTTTTTTTTTTCTTT